>JAHWFP010164919.1:2278-13705 GCA_023313725.1 Lithobius niger | reverse complement strand
ATTGTTTTTGTTGTTTTATTCCAGTGTGAAGCATTGCATAATCGGACAAACTGTCCGAAAGATGCGTTCTTGTTAATGAATAAGCAGTGGATGTCCACCATGTACGGATATTGCGAAATCTTAACAGTAGGTAAGTAGTCTATAAAGGCTCGTTTAGGAAGTAAAACCTAGCTCCTCTCTCGTCGAAAGCTAGTCTATTGTTAATAACCGTGATAGCGGTCCTCATGTCAGTACGGGAGTGGAATTAGTCGCTTAATGCTATGTCTGAGCACAGCTTCCTTCTATGAAATATGGCTCGGTTTATCGCAGCATGCCAACCGCGTCGTCCAAGACCGCCAAAAACTGCCGCGAGGCGCGCTGACAGCGCCAGAATCATAATATTGATTAGTGTTAGCGGGATGCACACGAACGTGGTAATCTTCTTATTATTAGATTTCCCGGTGTTGCAGCACTAAACGAATATTATTTTAAGGTAACGGTGAATATCCTTGAAGTCTTCGGACAATTTATTGCTATGTCAAATGATCGTTTAATACATTTTTACTGAGAATAGAAAATGCCGCAGTGCCATATACTGTACAATATACAATATACATGGTTCTTCGTCTGTTGAAATTCATGAAATTAATCATCCAGAAGCTTTGTCGTGACGTCGAGTGGATAAACATGTCGGTACGTAGCAACATAGGAGTTAAGTTGTGTTTTGGTAGATAAGCAACTTAACTAAACCGGAAGTTTAAGAGCGCGGTATCAAAGGACGTACAGCCACGTCAATCGGCACTCGCGGCCGCGTGATCGGAAATTTACACCCAACGCACTAGGTTTAATCTCTCTAAACCATCTTTCAACATGGCGGAGAAAGCAGACGACGCCTAGTATAATGCGGTACTAAACTGGTATAACGGTACTAAATTAGATTTAGTAATTTTTTTCAATTTTTCTGCTGCTACGACATTTTAACTTAGTTAAACTTACTGTCGTCACAAGAAGATGACTCATTCTACACCGGTTTTCTTGCAAATCTCAGGCATTCATAAGCGCCCCGTCTCGTGTGTTACAAAAATACGATATTTACTTCCCCAACAATCGGCGTTAAGGTTTCGTTCGACTGTCGAACTTTGTTACAAAACACAATGGCACCTACGCCTGGCAATATAACAATCTCTTATCTTACCTACGTGTGATACATCATAAACAACGTAGTACATGGCGTATTTCACAGAAAATGCCACCGTCTACGGTGGAATTCCATTCGTCTACGAGCGGATCAACCGCGAATACCTCATGGCGGCTTGGTCAGGCGAAGCAGCTGACGCGCTTTGTATTCTGGAATAGATTCGCGAGTCACGCTTGCCATCGAAGACTACGCACTTCGGCTATGCATTTGAGCTGGGAGTTGCTTATCCATCCAAACACAACTCAACTCCTATGGTAGCAAGAAGCCATTGTTGTTAAACTTTAATAATTTGGTGTCAATGCAGTGTTTTCGGTTTAAAATCCGCGTATCACGAGTCAAGAATACCTTTCACAGTTCAGTCCTCACGCTATAGCATTTCATTTTAGGACAGCTCGCAGCGCGACTGGTGGCAGAATCGGAGACTTAAGTGGAAGACGCATCGAATTTCTAACGTTAAGCCTTTTTAACATACAAGGAAGCTGTGGTTGGGATTTGCAACTAACGATCACGATCTACATTTACAACACAATGCACTTGCTATGATATACTAAAATTAAAGTTCTGTTAGTGTGAAGAACGCAGATAATATTTACAAATGGTAAACAAATATAAACCACTATTGCTGCCAATTTCAAACGTCCAACCTACGTGTTCGCTCGCTTATTTTATCATTTCATATACAGCAAAGCTCGAGCGTGATAGCACATCCGGATGCACTTGTAAATATCAGTGTTGCATTCCTTCACTTGATTTGGTAGCGTTTGCAGTGTTCGATTAAGTGTTCGATTGCTTCATATTCAGCAGTTGCTGTACAAAATGCAAAAAAACAAGAATATAGAAAGTAAAATAAGGTATTTTTATCATCGTTGAGGCCAAAAGATTGTCCAGAATTGGCCAGAATAGTTTCCATAGCCACTAAACGAGCATGGTAGCTTCTCACGCTTTCCTGGCCGGCAGTCCTGGCGGTAACTTTGCCAAGATCTCCATTCCAGGGGTTCGACAAGATCCAAAAACCTCCAGCAACCAGACTGCGCTCTCTCACCGCTCAGCCCGGGTTCGCTCCTCCCTTTTTCCAGATATTTCTTCTTCTAAAAAAAATCTGGTAATGTTCAAAATTAAGCCGGTTCAGTTATACGAGCATTAAATTGCTTCGGCTGGCTTAAAGCTCAAAGAAATTATTTAAACTAAAATTCTCTCTCGGCCGAGTAATTGCAATTTGAACTCCAATTCCAGGGAACAAGGATTGTGACATGCCAGTCTCCATACACACGTATTCATGTACATCGCTAATCAAACAAAGAAAACGGTTGGATACTTCACACAACTAAAATACGCACACAAAATACAACATACACACTCATATGAAACTCAACGAAAATCTAAAACACGACATGAAACACAACGAAAATCTAAAACACGTACAAACAGACGTCTGACATAACCAATGAATAAAACCATTCACTGTTCCCTGGAATTGGAGTTCAAATTATAGTTCGTTGCGTTCGAGTGAACTCTAATCCATTTTTATTCGTGTACCTTCACAGCTGTGAGTATGGGGATACGAGCTCTAATGCTTTTTTCTGAACGGTGAAGCCGTTTTTTGTTCAGTTATCGGTTCTTCCATTTCGTTTGTATTGCGCAGTAAACATTGTTGGTATAGGCCCTACGGTATAATTTTGCTGCTTTTATATTTTGCCTAGGTTGTTTGTTGGAATACAGAGGCCCGAAAACGTACGTTGATGTCAAGTTCGCCGATTTTTTTTACGCTGATACGAAGACACAGGAAGCCGGAATGGTAAACACTCTTAATAAATAAAGTAATAAATAAAATAAATAAATAAATTCCGCCATATCTTTTATTAATCATTTCTTCCTAGGGCAGACCCCAGTATACTGACGGTTTTATAGAGGATTGTTGTGATTTCACATTTGCATTAAAATGCTGTGATAGCCCATTCGAAGCCTCCCAAGCTTTCATTAGATTTAGTTAGAACAATGGCTAAGAGACAAAGAGGCCTAGATCCCGTTTGCATGAAAATATTGTGACGTCATCAGTACTGTGTCTCTTTGTTGAAAACACAGTTCGAATCATTACTTACACAGGTAATTCCGTTTGACAGCGATACAAATAAACAAAAGAAATGAGATTGTCCAGATTCCCACTACGGACGTACAAACAAAAGAAATAATAATTAAGAATGGTAATCTCGGTAATCTGTCGACACACACGCAAACAAACAAACAAACAAACACATATTACGATCTTAGTTATATAGATTTCTTCTTATTATTTTTTTTTATGTAACTAGGGCAGCACCCGCCACCCCTTCCCCCCAGTATACGGCCGGTTTTGTAGAGCATTATTGTGATTTCCCGTTCGCATGAAAATACTGTGACGTCACTACATCTGCCAATCATTGTTGAAGGTCCTTACAAATTCAACACCATCGTTACCACTCGCCCATCACCCAAAGCCTCCTAGGATTCCCACACGGGCTTCAATACAACATTTGCCGCTATTTTGGCTCCAGATTGGCACCAGTATGGGTTTTAGAGGGCATAACTACAAGGTACACCACATAAAAATGGAGGGAAAAACAACGGAAGAGCGGATTTCTTAGGCTTCAAATAACGTTGTTTTCTCCAACAACAAAAATCGCGCGTTTTAGGTCTAAGAAATCACTCTTCACAGCATCGGCTTCAGCTTGACGCCCTTCTGTTTCTCTCTGCAGTTCCCCTTGCAGCTAACCCATTAAGGCTCCAGCATAGAGTTATATACAATAATACTACGATTTGCCGCCATATTGGCACCAGTATGGGTTTTGGAGGGCATAACTACAAGGTGCACTACATAAAAATAAAGGAAAAAACAAGGGAAGAGCGGATTTCTTAGGCTTAAAATAAGTACACAGAGATAAGGTATTAAATTTCGTGTACATAAAATTTTTTCAAATTCGTTTTGGCTCGATGGGATTTGGCGAAACGGGATTGGCCCCTGAGGGTAAGGCTGTCAATCTGCTTTTTTTTTGGGGGGGGGGGGGGCGAAACGGGATTTGGCGAAACGGGAGTTCACCGGTTAGACACTTTAAATGTGTCCCAATCCGTTGAGGAAAGAAAAATAATCGATTTGTTTTACAGACGTAACATTATGTTACAAAGTGCTTTTAAATTACATCGTGTTTTCAGATTCATTAGAAAACACTTGCTGTTGAGTCTAGTTTATTTCTGATGTCCTTCGTTTCAACACTTAAAGCGTTTATTATGCAGAAACAAAGAAATGAAATGAAATGAAATGAAATTGACTTTTATTTTCAATTTTTCAAGAATGTACACAAAAAGAAGACATGAAGTCTTTTGGTGCCTGGAGAAACAATAAAAGGATACTAAAAATCACAAATGTAAATGCACAACACTATAAAAATAACAAGTAAAAACATACAGTTTAAGACAAAAAAAATCAAAAAAATTAAGTAAAGCAAATGAAAATAAAATAAGAAAACAGGAAATCCTAAAAATAAACCAAGAAATGAAACTGGAAGAAGGAAAGACAAAAAGACTTTGTTAGTACAAAAGGGAAGAATTTTTCAACACTTCTGTAAAACAGTTCTTACGAAAAAGAGACACACCAGTGGCAGTTCTAATATTTATTGGGATTGAATTCCAAATACTTGAAGTTTGACCCGCTAATGACAAGTTACTTAAAGTCAAAAAAGGAGAAAAAAAACACACACACATCCACGGTACACACACTCAAGTGATCCCAACCCATAGGCGAATTTTAGCTTCCAAGGTTGCATGGTAATGGGGCAGCAGCTAATGGACGTGTGATTTTAATAAATTGAGTCTCACATGTCTAGAAATTCCAGCAAAATTAATTCAATTTATTTTATAGTTTTTTCTGCACAATGAAGGCGCAATACATCGTCATGACGCAGCATTGCTTCTGGAAGAAGTTCCAAGAGGACAACAGATTAACGGGCGGATAACAATTAAAAAGGTAGTATTAACATGTCATGGTCAGTGCAATTGGTAGTTTACTTGCCGTGCAATTATGTAGATTAATTGTCGTGATGGATTCAGGGAAGTCTAACCTTGGTGGTAAGGCATTCGTGTCCCCAAGCCTCTTACCATCATCATTCCTTGGCCTTATTATGTTCAATGTATTTACATGTAATTATGGCTGTCTGTTAGTGACTCCCCAGTCCTTGCTAGATCCGTTGCTATCGCAACAAATTTTATTATTAATATTATTACTAGCATCGTACCCGGCTTTGCCCGGGGATTTGTTTGACCCGTGGTTGCTTCCCAGTATTTGCTCGGTGCTGCCTGATCGTTCACTGCAACAGTCGATTTTTGTTTGTGTAACACTCCCCCTTTTCGCCAATCCTCTCCCCTCCTCCTTTTATCCCGTCCTCTCCCTCTCCTCTTAGTTTCCTTCCCTCCCTCCTCTTTGCTATACGTAGATGAATGTGGATGGTTATTTGCATTAATAGCAAACACCCCCAGAAATTCTCTTTTAGGTTGAGTTAATGCGTAATCGTATGCTTAATGGTAACAGCTCACTTCCCCCCCTCCCCACCCCCACTCCCAGTGTTTCGCTGTGGCTTAAGCGACGCATACCGTATGAAAAAGAAATCTGCATGACGTCATGTAATACTTGCCCTTGAGATTACGACGGCGTTTGGTTAGAAGGATAATTCTTAGAGCAAATTGTTAGTCGAGGCAATAATGTGCCAATTTCAACTTCGTTTCAGGGCAACAACGTCTCAGTTTCAACTTCAAGCCAAAGAATTGACACACGCGCACGTTTTCTTTGTTCCCCTTCCGGGGGTCGTTGCGGTTGCTTCATTTCTGCTATGAGACTGGTTTATAACGTAAGATGATTATTATTAAGTTGGGAAGACGAAAAGTTGGAGGGGTGTAAGCCAGATTTACCGACGTCTTAAATTTTCAAACTTACTGAATTTGTCACATATTTTCACATCCCTTCTCCCATTGTATTTCCCTCATTTAGGCTACCCATTCTCGCTATACTGTGTTTACAGGAATTCCCTGTGCCAAATTGGTATGGGTGTACTAGACTCAGCTATAAGAAAAGTTTAGTTTCGCGTTGTGAACTGAATGGGGCATCTGGGTGGTTCGTAACCTCGACTCCAGCGAAATCTTTAGTTATTGTGCAAATGTAAATTCGTGCATGGAGTCGTATTCCACGATTCGCCAGTTACTATGAATTTTGTTTAAAAGTTTCTGCTAGGCACGTTGTGATACAATTTTTCTGAAAAGAGTATTACGTTTTTTTTTTGTGTGTCGATAACAAAATAAATGTGTTGTAGTCCTTTGAATAACACACGCAATTCTTGGATTGGGCGAAGAAAAGATTGCAGAAAAAATGAAAAAGAACCTTTGTGAAGTTGTGACGGTTCCCCATAGGACTGGAGCATAGCAAAGCTAAGAAGGGCTTAATATCCAGCCAATACGATGCGAGTTTGAGACTCCTAGCTGACGTACGCTGCCTACACTCAATGTAAAATGGCCTCTAGAATGTGAGTAAAGGTTTAGAAGCCTGATACAAAAACGATTTGTTATCATGTTGTTCACGTAAATGGTGATCTGTTCAAGTCAAACATTAGACACTTAGACGCCATCGTGAAAATAACATAAGCCTTTGCCAAACATCAGTGGACACCCGGCAAAGGCCTTTGAAACAGTACATCAATGTCGTGTAGTGAACCTGATAGGCTGCCTCGATATCATCTACAACTATAATACTACTTATTCACTGCAAATAGTGTAAGGGGTTTAGAATAAGAGAACTTTCCTAATATGGGCTCCGGAATAAAGCCACAACATGACACATTTACTATTTAACGTGTTCAGTGTGTTGTTGTGAGCCACATTTTCCAAGACAGCGGTTGGGCTCAGCTGATCTAATTTTTGTGTAATTTTGGAAGGGTTCATTGTTAAATTCGGAAATTTATTATATTTGTATTAAGTAGCTACAATGTCGTCAAGAAGCAACCTAATAGTTTTACCATTGGATCGGTAGAATTTCATGAGGCAAATGGAACAATTTATTAATGTCCAAGAATTTTAGAACGTTTGGGAACCCTTTAAAATCTATATATATAATACGCTTAGGTTGGGGAAGCAAATTCATCATTATGCACTACAATGAAAGAGGGTGAGTGACCGACAATGACAAACAAACAGGTGTGGCTTGTAACAATCAGTAACAATCGAAATATTGCTTTAATAATGCTACCTCTTAGATCAGACTTGAAGAGTTTCAAAGTTGGTCACTAACAATCACTGCATGCACGACCGTTGTTGGGTTTATTGCGCTTGGTATCAGAACGAAGAAACGGGCAAAAGAGCCTCCTCCATTGAAAAAAAGACATTTACTTTCATAACAAAGCAAATCAGCATGGGTTAAAATGGAGGGGGAGCAGGGATGGGGATATTCAGACCATTCAATAGGGGAATCCGGGTCGGGGACGGGGGAGGCGGTGCGGGACGGGAAAGGAGTTACGGGAGGGGGGAAGGGGGAGAATGGGAGGAAATTAGACCATACAACTGGGTAGGCCGCAGGGGAGTTCGGAGGAGGAAGCAGGGGGCAGTCACCACCCTTTTCATTCCATACTGCACTAGAGTATTTCGCTCAGGTATGCTGGAACCGGCTAGGTGTACGGCGGGGGTACAGCTAGTTTACTTTAAACACGTCAAAATGACTTCTTTTTATTCTTTTATGTAGTTCGAGTTACTCAATCGATCAGCCCAGCTTTGCACTGATGAAAAGACATCGATGATATGTCGCAACAGATGTATTGATCGAATTTTAGACGAACAACTAAAATGCTGGTAAGAAATTCTGCAATGTTGTTATCGCTTTCTTATTAATATTACCAGGTGGGAAGACCCGCAGTTGATGAGTGCTTAATCTGTAAATTTATCCATTAAAATTTAAAATCAAACATTTAAAAAAGTTACAGTATTACATTTATTGTTTGGCAAGCATTTAACCACAAAACGAACGAAGCCGTAACATGTTCACGGTTCGCTTAAACAATCATTGCAACATCATAGTGTCCCAGCATCAATTGTGACAGAAACAAAAGCGAACCTAGTATCCATGAGACCTTTGCCCTTTCATAATCTGTCAGATTTATTGTCCAATAGTGCCAAAACAAATTTCACCCACATTTAGCGTTTAATATCCTACCCATTGGGATAAAATATTCAAATTAAAATGATTGTTATATAATACATATTTATTCCACAAATGAAGCGTTTATTTTTTCGAAATGGATCAAATCCTTCGAATCTTAGTACGTAAAACATAGAAAAATCGTGTACATCATTAACTTGTGCAGAGAATGATATCTGCCTTTAGTACTATGCCAGTGATCTATACCATTGTGCTTTTTTCTTCAATGAAGAAAGAAAACATGAATTTCATAAAGAAATACATAAACTGCTCATGCAAAAAATCGCAACATTATTATTTTCATACGCCAAAGACAAAGCTCTCTATTGGGCTAAAGTTTACATTAGGCACATACTCGATATCCTTACGATATTGATTCCAAACGGCTCCAACACTTTCCTAAATACAGAGACAGTTGGTTTTAGAGCGCGGAAATGTGTTAAAACGACTTAAAACAGTAGATTTGTAGCGCCACAATCCGTACATCTATACGGTGTTTGCATTCGCTCGCAGGGCCGGCAGGGCACCTTATATTTTTTTTTCGTAAGCAGTTCCGATAGGCGGGTTGTTATTGTCAGTTTCGTGTGGTGTTGTGTGGTTTTGTTGTTATTGTTAGTTAGATTAGGTTAGGTAAGTTTGGGGTTTGGCATTTTATATTGAGGTAGTTAACAGGTTGGGTTTTGGCATTTCATACTGGGGCAGTTAATTGGTTAGGTTATGTTAATGATGATTTTACTAGTTTCCGCAATTTGGGATCAATTTGTAGTGCGTTCCGTGAAAATTAAAGGTCGGTTTTTTCCTCCTTTTTCAAATTTAAGGCCATGTGCGTAAAGAGAACATGGGATGAAAACAGGCTCTCGTCCGATTTTTTTTTTAATGGACTAAAAATTACCTGCTGAGTAATGTTTTCCTCTTCCATTGGGGCAAACACACCGTTTGGCCGTGGTGAAGGTCCAAAGTTAGCACTGCGCCGTGCCGGAAAGCACGAAACTGGGCGAAAGTCCGGCAAGTGAAATGCCAAATCCCAACCAGTTTATTACCTCAAGTGAAATGCTGAAGCCGGTTCCTAACCTAACCTAACCAACAATAACAACAAAACCACACGAAACTGATAATAACCACCCACCTATTTGAACTGTTTACGGGGAAAAAATATCAGCTGGGAACATGGGAAGAAAACGGCATCTCGTCCGTCAGCGCAAAGAGTGCGGCTTTCATTAATTTCTGATGGCCAAACGAAGCCTTTGCCCCAAAAAATTTATGGGAAAATATTGTTCAATTGATCATTTTACGTCATTCTAGCCCAACGAGAGATCAATCGGTGAGGAGCAGGAGCCACATAATTACCCGAATTGCCTAGGACAGCCTTCCCGGCGAACCGTAAAGTAGCCGCCATTTTCTTTTTCAGTGGTTCGTCAATAGCCCAACAACAGATAGATTTCGTTTTCCGTGCATGTTGTTGAAACCTGAAATAAGCTGGGCCAGTTCAGGTTCAACTTTTTTTCATACAGAAACATAATTGGTAAAATTTTTTAGTTAAGGACCTACAACCCTTCATATGAAAACGATTTAACCAAAAACATTTCAATAACAACTTCTACAATTTGCTGGCACGTCTTCTAATCGAAATCATGAAAAATCGACTAATATTCAGTCACTTCTGGCCAGACACTAAAGGTGATAGGCATGACCCGTTCAAATAAACGACTGGAGTGGGACGTGACGTCATTTAACAATAGCTCACGACGCAAGCCCCTTTTTCTCCCCGACTGTATTTCAATAACTGCTTTATGCATTATATGCACAAGCAGTTAAAAACCATTGTCCGCTATTTTGTTATAAAGCTTTTAGAATTCAGTTTCCACATCGTCTATTATTAGGTTACGTTTAATAGCTAATTTTTGTCACTGATTATTGCAGGACCATATATTATGTAACTTTCGGTTTGCAGTTTATGCATCATACAATACTTCGACGACTCGTACTTTGAAGTTTACCATTTATTTATTACAGGCTCCCCGTGTACAACTTGACAAAACCGAAGCCTCGATGTTTGACTCTCTATGAAGCTCTCTTCGAAGTCGAAAGAATTCAGCAAGTCTATTTCAATTTGTCCAGTACCAGTTGTACGGGTTGTCATCGCAACTGCGAGGAAACCATATACACAGTTACAACAGATGCAATCGGGGAAACTAGCAGAGGTGAAACGACTCTGCGTCTGTATTATGCTGACAATCTGGTGGAAGTTGTGAAAGAAGTTTATTCTTACTCGTTTCCCGCCCTTTTGAGTGATGTGGGAGGGACGCTCGGATTTTTGTTGGGCATTTGTATCATTGATGTATTACAAATTGTTGAAGGGTTTGTTCTTAAATTTTCGGTTATTATCCATCAGCATTTCGTGACACGGAATCGAAAGTTTTCGTAGTAGTAAGTGTTCTTCACACAAATTTTTTTTTTTACTTCACTTTTGAAATTCCACAATTGCCACAAAGTGGATTTCGTATTGGGTGAAATCAGTGTACAGTTCCGGTAAAAAAAAAACGCCCTTTTTCGTAATATCGAGGTTCGTAATAACAACCTTGGAGAAAATCAGTTATCTCGAAAACTACTGGACGGATTTTCATGAAACAAAAACTAAAATGCTTATTAGATTGTCTACTGTATCTCTACCCTTAGTAAATACTACTTTAACTGACTGAAAATAATTGGCCGAGCGAGAAAAAATTAATGATATCTAATGATATCTCGAAAACCAGTGAAGGACTTTCATGAAACAAAGACTGAATTGCGTATTTTTTTTCTGCTGAATATTGCATGTCAAACGTATAGAAATATAGTCAATGTGTAAAATGTGCAGAATCAACATGAATAAAACACTAAGCCAGTAGCACAGGCGACAAATCAACACACTTATATTTCGGTATCAACGAGAAATTGAAGCGATATCTTCTTCAGAGATAAAATGTAAAGGAAAAAAAGTTAAAAACACCTTCGATTTCTCGCTTCAATTTCTCGTTGATACCGAAATATAAGTGTGTTGATTTGT
>JAHWFP010164909.1:0-42935 GCA_023313725.1 Lithobius niger | reverse complement strand
TGTTACAAAATATGCACAGCTTGTTAGTAATCTCCAAGACAACAAAAACGAAAGTTGCGTCCACAAACTATACCAAACCGGAAGTCAAAAAACTGTGTTCACTGCAAACCACAAAGGGACTGCTAGAAGATGTCATTGCTTGAAAGTTCTGTATTGATAGATAAACACACCGTACCTGTCAACATGATGTGTAACTCTCCTTCAGTACAAAGTGTGCAGCCTACACTGAGTGCAAAAAATCGTGTGTTACCCGCATACACTAACATTCAACCAGAGTCTGATAACACAGCCATACGTAGTATAGAAGAATGTATTCAAAGTGATATATTTCCGTCATCAGCTTATTATATGCGTATATCAAACTGGATGCAGCGAATTTGCTCTGTTTATGGATACAATATTAATCCTTCGGATCCAACGAAAAAAGATAAATTCGGTTTGCGCATGAGGTTTTGGGCCCTGTTTATCTTCCAGCTCGCAGCTAATTCATTTACCATTATTCAGTCAATAAGGAATTACACCACATCTTTAGAAGGACAACGTATCATAAAAAATGTGTCTACTCTAGTAATGATTCCGATGCAGTTGTTTGGTTTCTTGTGTGTTGTGGGATTGTTGTATCGCAGATCACACAAAATAGCAGAACTTGTGCAAACCCTTTTAGTAAAACATGCTAAATATGATTCCTCATCAGGAAAACGACTCCTCTATCAGTTTACATTTTGGCTAGCCATAATTCATGCAGCCAGTATTCTACCGCCAGCATGCAATATTTCATCCATATTAGCTCTAGATAATGCAACCGTGTCCAGTATACTGGAATGCTATTTCATGACTGATAAAGATATGGTTGGCGTATCACCTCATTTATTGCTTACATCTATTGCTTCTGTCGAATCCCTTGTCATGTACTTTGCATCAATTGTGCTAATCCTTGGTGCCCTCCTGTTTGGTTTTGTGTGTTATATGACGAAATCCATTTTTTCAGCATTTAATGAAGAAATGAAAATCTGTCATGAAACAAATTCATTGTCTTGGGGAAATGCACGAAATTTTTGGATGAAACATGAAAAATGTGGCAAACTATTGGAAAACATCAACGACGTGTTTTCACCATTGCCGTTAGTGTTACTTGGTATGCACATAATTCAATGCATATTTATCCTAAGATTGTTCAAAAAAGAAGAAATGGCGAACTTAATCGATTCATACATTCCTTTCTTTGCCGCCTATTTTGCTAAGGCTCTACTATTGATGTACGCCATGTGCAAAGATGCTGTTGTAATGGATGAAAATGTGAGTAGTCACTTATTCATTTCTGAGTATTATTCTACTATAACTTTTGTGCGTTTATGCAGGTACTGCCCTACCAGATAACAGCATGGTTTTTTCTTATAGAATACACAGGTCAGCACATAAAAACGCACAATATATAATTTTTCTATCAAAATAATTTTTTTAACTTTGTGAAAGATAGGACAATGAGTCAATATTTTAATCTTAAATTACTTTCTAAAAAATTATCCTAAGTAATGATTGTAACTATTGCATTGTTCCTAATGTATCAACAATTTTCATACTGACAGAAAATTATCCATAAATCCCCTTGCTTAATTTTATTTATTAACGAACTTAAAACCAGCAATACTGCGTAGAAGGTTGGTGGCAAATTTGAAAGGAATCGACCGATACACCAGTTCAGACTGACAACAGTACTGCACAGGGCACATCGCTACAAAGTGAAAATTAGGACCAAGTTTCTGGATCCAAAATTCAATTCTGGATCCAAAATTTCCTATTTATTCTAAAAAATTAAAGGAAACTAAACACCTCTTCGGACCTAAACGGCGCTACACACGAAGCTTAACCTCTGCAGACTTTCTCAACAAGTTTACCTTCAATGCAGAAGTTTTATAATGAACTGAAGGGAGGGTTGCATGGACTGGTCATCATTATCGTGAATGAAACCATGAAACAAAGCTGAAGCAGGAAGGGGTTCTAGAGGAGACACATAGTACTGTAAGCTCTCCTAGCACAACCCTGGTAATTGACATCCTACATTCCTACTGCCCTGTACTAAAACGCATGTATCAAAATATAATTTATGAAGCACGGTTAAACAATGCTTGACTACAATTTTCTTTTTGTAATTGTAGATTTCAAAGAGTTCTGACTGGATTACACACTTAGCACTGTTGCAACACAACGAACAAATTTGAAAAGGTATGGACATTAGAGACCCTCATACCACGGTGGTGACATGAATAGTGCATATTAAGGAGAGAAAGGTGTAATCTACTGCAAATGGTAATTAAGCTCCTTGCTGGACAAAGCTGGCGAGGTACGTAAGATATCAGACCGAGGGTTTTTGTTTTTGTTTCATAACAATGTAAGTCGACATTCTGTAGAAGACTTGGAAGCAACAGAATTACATAAGCCGTGACTGCACAATACTCATTTGTGAATAAGTTGCTACAAGATATGTAAACACAAGCCTTATAAGTTAGAAGGAAAATGCACATCTATCAAGCTAAGGTAGAGAGGAAAGATGAATATTTTTCATTTGGTTTTTCAGGGATACAAGAGTGACAGAAGCATGAAAAGTAGGTTCGGAAAAGGGAAGGGGTTTGAATGGAAAAAAAGGGGGAAATAATATTATGTTTAAAAGAGCAAATTAGCCTAAGAAGCAATTTTTTGTTTCTCTCTTACTGTATGGAATATTATGAGGCTCCATTCGTTCGAAATATATATATATATGTTTGCAGAAAAAAAATTAATCACTGAAAAAATATTCAAGATAAAGAAGAAATATTTGTGTAGAAAAACGTTTTGAAAACATATTTTGTTGAAAATAAATTCGCTTCATGACAACAAAATCTTTTGGTTTTTTTTTTTTTTTTTACGAACGCATTCTATCGCACATCTCGTAGAAAAAAAAATACGCTCCACTTTCATGGAAAGCGACGCTTCTCCAAAAGAAGCAGCCAAAGTGTCGTCTTCCGGTGACTTTATCACCGTCGTTGGAAACTTCACGCCATCTATTCGCTGCGTATGAAAGTGCATATCTAAGTAATTTATACGAAAGTGCAAGCTCGATAACGGAATATTTGCTAAGCGCAATTAATGCATTCGACTGCACCTAGATAACCAAATGTGTGAAATGAATTAACTGGCCGTGTACTTGTCAGTTTACTAGTTTAGTCAAAGTCATTGGCTTGGTGTGCATCGTGGCCGTCTGTTGTTTGGTATATTGGTTGCAAGGTCTTGTTACTAGGTGACGTTGTCAAGCTACAGGGTGGTGAATACAACTACGCTAACGAAGGGCCTGTAATTAAATCAGCACCAAAAACCACAAGACTGGTCAATTCAGTAATTCGAGCATTAGTTTATTGTTTATCTACGTACAATGGAATACATTAATTACAGTTACCAAATATTCCATTGTCGTGCTTGCACTTTCTTACAATGTTGTACCCTGTGAAACTACGACGCGAAATGATTCAACCACGCCGGTCTCATTCAAGTGTCGCGTTCCTTGATAGCTTCGTCAAATTGCGTTTTCGTATGTTTACCCCTTGTAGTACATGTACACGCGTAACTTGAAGCGCGTAGACGCGAACGCTGAAAGGAAAACTAGTTTCTCCCCTATCGCTTACCCATAATTCAGTACGAATCGGGCAACACAGTGGAGTTGGCGTAGGCTCAACTTTTCCGCGTGAGCCACGCGGCAGGACGTGTTTTTGTTCTCTCCAGTTCCTACGAAACGGCTTACTCAATAGAGGGATTTGTAAAAAGCTCAAGTTGGTTAGTCATCCTCTCTCCTTTTTACGCGACACATCAGCGCTACTTTCTTTTCTGTGTCTGTTTGTATTCGCGTCAAGAAATGCGCGTTCATTACGAGGGGTTAGGTTTTGTCACCAAACTTAAGCGAGTATTAAACTTATTTAAATTTCATTAGGTCTATGGCGTAGACTTCACAACTGCTCAAACGTTCCATGAGTGCCAAAGTTTCAAACATTCCTTCGATTCAAAACGTTTTAGAACGTTCTAAGCTTTCCAAAACGTTCCAAAGTTAATATCACATTGATAATGCCGTCCAAAGAGGGCACTGGTTGCGTTGTATAAGAGTCTACATTTTTTCTACGAGTTGTGTGATAGACTGCGTTTGCAGAAAAAAAAGGAAAAAATATTATTTAATTCTTTTTTTTTTCTGCAAACGAAGTCTATCACACATCTCGTAGAAAAAACGTAGACTCTCACACAGCGCAACCAAAGTGCCCTCTGGACGTTTTCATGAAATGATTTTATCATGCGAAATACGTGTTTTTAATAAACTTTTTCACGAAGGGATTTTTTTTTCTACGAAATACGTTTTTTTACAACTGTTTTTCGGCACAGATTTTTCTTTTTTTATCTACAAGTTTTTTTCTATGGATTAAGTTTTTTCTGCAAACAATTTTTTATATATATATTATTTTTTTTAATTTTTGGCACAAACGGCACCTCATAGATAATATCGTATCTAATCAGAATGCGTGTAGAGAAGGAAAAAAGAAAGGAGAACAGGTAGGACGGAAGGTGGAGAGAAAAGACAAGTAGAAAACGGGATAGAAAATGCGAACTAAAAAAAAGCAGAAGTTTTTTGTTTTGTTTATAAGCCAATCAGAGGGTGACATGGGTGTAAATTTTGAAAATTAAAGGTCAGGCAAGATCAGTCAGTCAGAAAGAGGTCACGTGACGTCACGTGAGCCAGTGCTATTTTGGCCTCCCAGAATCCAGTTTGTGTGAACTTACATTCTTTACAAAGGAGTATATGGAAGAATGAAGAAAGAAGAAAGAATGATGGAAAATCAGAGAATAAATAATACAGAGAGGATAAAAGAGAAATAAAAGACATATGTAATTTCTTTTTGTTCATCAGCCAATCAGAGGGTGACAGTGTACGTGTGTAACCTATTCATCTCAACCCTCTGACCCAATCGGAGCTCTCGGGGGGTGTGAGACCTGAGGTCGTATCAGCCAATGAGAAGCTTCTGGTGTGCGTGTGAGATTACTGGTGATGTTTGGCGTTATTTTATGAATTTGCTTATGGTCAACCTAACTAAAATCTATGCCATTTACCCTTCCCAAACTTCAGATCGGTTGAAATTACCTCCATTTACTACTCTCTGCCCACCATAAACCTTACCTTAACAGACAGCCACTAACGATAGGTAATGAACAATTACATAATTGTCCATCACCTATCGTTAGTGGCTGCAAGTATCAAAACCTTAAAGCTTCAGCAAAAGTTTTTTTTATGTACAACTGTTTCCTAGACTTCTTAAAAATCCCAAAAGAAAATTGACCAAGCCGTAGTGTTGACTAACAAATTGTTAAAACAATTCTGTGTAAACACAAACTGTAGTTATCTTTCTGTCAGCAGATGAATTCACACCATGGAAATCGATCCACGGACCTCGGATTCACCTACTCTCAACTTATTACTAAGATCGTTCCTATTGAATAGAGACCTCCTTTAAATATTAGGATCGCAGGGAGATTTAGTAAAACAGCCAAGATACTCTACATTGTGTTCATTTTAAGAATAATACGTAGTGGGAAAATCGTTCATTAGTTTGAAATTGTTTAGTTGATATATGCTCAAAGTCAAGAAAGTTCAGTTTAAATTTTTAGGGGGGACTCAAACAACCCATCAAAACTCAAAGTTCATCCTGAAACTATTATTATCCGTAAAACCTATGCATTGGGGAATAAGCAGGAGTAAACAGTTCACATAACAAGTATTGAGGAATATCCATCAAACATAAATGAATCATACAGAGTCAAGAATCGTCAATGATCAGTCCGGCTTGACTAACATGGCGATAGTAGAAAAATTACAATGGTAAAAAGACAATAGGTATGGTAATGCATAACATAGTCCATGCTAATCATTTTACAACAGTAAGAAATAAGTAGTAGTTAATGAAATACTTTTGCAACAATGGTCGCTTTATACGTGAGTTATTGTGACGGTTTTGTTCTTCCAAGGCTTAGCCGAGCCATGGTTTTTCGATAAGCATCCTGCGTGTGCTCGAAGCATCTTGCGTGCCATGGCCGAGAAATAACAAAACTATCACAATAAATCCCGTATACAAGG
Source organism: Lithobius niger (assembly GCA_023313725.1). Classification (NCBI taxonomy): domain Eukaryota; kingdom Metazoa; phylum Arthropoda; class Chilopoda; order Lithobiomorpha; family Lithobiidae; genus Lithobius; species Lithobius niger. Next base: position 36,793 of record JAHWFP010164909.1, on the reverse strand, counting down.
ACCATTCTTACAAAAGTAAACCTTTAAATACTTTGTCACCATACGTTTACTGTTGTTTCATGTCATTTTTCTTGGTATCGTCACTCTTTTTCTCCTTGGCGTTAAACAGTCGTTGGCAGCTACAATGTTATTATTACAATAACGTCGCAGAAAATATGAGCTCATACCACGCTAGCAACGTTTGTTGATATAGTCATTCGTTCGTGTTCGTAATATGGAGTCTGACTTGGGAGTTTTTCAATTGTTCGAATTCGATAATAATCGTACTAATGACGCACAGGGGTTCGACACAAAATAGGAGTAGGCCAGCCCCCGACCCCATCCCCCTCCAACAAAAAAAAACAACACGACAGCACAAAATACTAACTATTCTTAGTTGTTGTAGTGTTGTACAAACTAGTATGATGTTTTGTTCTTGGTGGAAACCTGGTTGACTCCAGTCGTAACAGATTCCATTCTAACTCCTATGAGACCCCTAGCTGGGTTCGCCTGGGGTTTTGTTAGGCCCGAGGCTTCGTTTTCCCGGGGGTTTGTTTCTCAGTGTTTGCCTGATGTTTCCCCGGACTTTCATTATAACGGGTAATTTTTTTTCATTCCCTCTCTCTTATCCTCACCCCTTCGCATCCCATGTGACCGGAGTTTTGTTTCCCTTCCCTACCTACCCGTTCCTTTTCCTTCCCTCCTTTCTCTTAAGCGAGCTATATGAGACTTTTCGATTGTAAAAACGAGCAGACTGCCCTTTTCTCCTCTCTACTTCCCAACTCCCTCCCTTCCAATTCCTTGTCCCTAGCCATCTTTTTACTTTTTTGTCTTTCTCTTCCGCGATTCATGCGTTTGGTCGCAGGTGGAAGCTAGGTTATGACGTTCGAAGCTCAATTCTATCACTTTTGCTTTGGTCTTTACTTTCTGTGTACGCTGTATGGCTCATTGGCTTTGTTGCCTAAAGACAATGTTAAAACAATATAGGCTACAGCAATAAAGTTCATCATTAAAATCACCGGAGCTTTGCTCAATCAACTATCGACTCCTCCCCACCCCTTTCCATCCATCTTTTCTCTTTAGCTATACATGTGTCTATTTTAATATTTCGGAGATTATAACAGCGAATGAAAGCAGAAACGAAACCACCGTCACATAAAGTAAGCGTGAATTGTTGCCTTATCAGAATATTTCCTGCAGCTACGCTGTGCTGTTTGCTCTGAAACATTGGTTTCGTGAATATGAGACGGGTTTATTATTTGTTGTTGTTAATTATTACATTAGGACTTATTGTTGCTCACTGCTCTTCAGGGTTATGTATCCAGCACTGCACCGGTTCTCGTCAGATTCCCGAAGTTAAGCAGCATTGGGCTGGATTGATACTTGGGTGGGTGACCGCCTGGGAATCTGGCTGTTGCAGACATAGGGCCTTAGGGCTTCGGGCAGATGACCAGGAGTGGTTAACGCTCGTTAAACCCTTTGAAAAGGGGGTAAAAACCCTTTTCAGGGTTATGTAGATGTTGACAGGGTGCATGGCTGTGGGTCATAACCCTGAATAAAATTATGGATCTAAGCCATTGATTTGAGACCTGTCAGTAGGTAACTGTTGTAAACAGTACTTGGATTAATTTACAAAACCCCATGCACCATTTGCAGGCAGCATGAAGGTGGGGTGGCGTTATTGGCCATGGAAAGTTGCCTATGCAGTAATGTTATCATTGGATAAAGAATAGCCGAATGTTTCATTCGGATGATGAGGGGAGGGGATTGAGGCTTAATGGCGCGTCGACAACTTGGTCATTAGCGCCAACCTCAGTCACAGTGCAGTGGTCCGGGTTGCCACTGCACCACACATTACAGAGATGTTAATCAAACCCCTAATCTAAATCTTGTCATACATCTGTACCTCCTGCAAAAATTGAAAAACACCGGACAGGAGGACAGACTTATGATATTGGTAGAAAAATTTATTATCAGTTTATTGTTGATATTTTTTCAATGTATCTTACTTTTCCAGTTTTCTCTTTTATTGCGACGAAAGCCATTTTTTTTTTCATTATTGCATGAGCCCCAGATTGTCTGTAAAGAAAAAGCTGCTTTTGTTGGAATCCACGGCATACGGTTTTAATTTTACATAAGCAAACCAAATGCTTGGTCCAGGAGCAACGTATCCCACCCAGTTCTACGATGGTATAGCCAGGTGTCAATAACCCGGCTATTAGACTACCTAGCTAATAGAATTTTTCATCAAAAGAGAACGGCGTTTTAGGAAGCTAAGGTTCCGGTCACTTTTATCTATTGCCATGAACCATTTACCACCTAGAGTTATTATTATGGCAGTGAGAAGGGAAGATCCTGTAATTAACGTCACGTACGTTGACATTATGTGATAAAGAGTAGGAAATTACTCTGCTAATTATTTCCAGTGACAAGATAATATGGTCGGAAACAAACACTTTAATTTATTTGTTGAGTCAGGTATTATTTATTAGGTGGTGATAAAAGAAAATCGATAGAGGTATTATCGAACTTTGGCTTATTACAACATAAACACAGTTTTTAGTAATCCCCAAGACAACAACAACGAAAGTCACGTCCATAAAGTAAGCCAAACCAGAGTCAAAGAGCTGTGTTTCCTCTTTGACCAATCATAAATAGAAGGGTCAAAGATGTCATTGCATGAAACTTCTACATTCATAGATAAACACACTACATGTGTCAACACGCTGTCTGACCCTCTATTAATACAAAGGGTGCAGCCTAAACCGAATGCGAAAATTCGTGTGTCACCCGAATATACTAGCATTCAGCCAAGGTCTGATAACAGCACCATAAGTATTACACAAGAGTTTATTGGAAGTGATTTGTGTTCATCATCTGCGTATTACGTGCGCATATCAAAATGAATGAGGAAAGTTTTTGCCGTTTATGGATACAATATAAACCCTTCGGATACAACAAAGAAAAATAAATTAGGTTTACGTGTGCGGTTTTGGGCCCTGCTTATCATACAGCTCACCGCCAATGCATTCTCCTTTGGTCAGTCAATAATGTTCTATACATCTTCAGAGAGTCAAATTAACGTCAAAAGTTTGTCTGCTTTAGTAATGATCCCAATACAATCATCTGCTTACCTGTGTATCATGGGATTGTTGTATCGTAGATCACACAAAATAGCGGAACTTATGTAAACACTTTTAGTAACACATGCTAAATATGATTCCTCGTTAGGAAAACGACTCTTCCGCTAGTTTGCATTTTGGCTAGCCATATTTCATGCAGCCATTATTCTATTGTCAGTATGCAACATCACAGCCGTGTTACGTTTAGACAATGCAACTGTATCCAGTATGCTGAAATATTACGTCATGAATAATAAAGAAATAGTTGGCATATCACCTCATTTATTGCTTACATCCTTTGCTATTTTGGAATCCATGGTCTTGTAATTCGCATCAGTTGTACTAATCCTTGGTGCCATGCTATTTGGCTTTGTTTGTCATATGTTAACATCCATTTTCTCGGCTCTTAACGAAGAAATGAAAATCTGTCTTGAAACGAATGCGTTATCATGGGAATATATACGCACTTTTTGTGTGAAACATGAAAAATATAGCAACCTGTTAGAAAATGTCAACGACATGTTCTCACCACTGCCATTAGTGTTACTTAGTTTGCACACTATTCAATGCGTATTTGCTCTAAGATTGTTCAGTACAGATGAAGGGAACTTAATAGAGTCATACATTTTGACTCATACATTTTGAGCCTATTTTGCTAAGGCTCTACTATTGATGTACATCATGTGCAAAGATGCTGTTGTAATGGATGAAAACGTAAGTAGCCTGGTAGTTTCTTATTCCTCCTCTCTGCATAGTATTCTACTCTTAATTTTTGATGTCTGTGTTTGCACTGCTCTACGAATTGGAAGAAAGATTTTTTCAAATGTTTTATTCTGTTTTTCAAAGTCTTTTAAAGTCAATGAAAACTTCTACGTTTGTCATTTTGGTTGCATTCCACTATTCTTCAATCAGTAATTGAAAGACATGATGGCGTGTCAAGTTGATTAATTGTTCTTTTTTAAAATATTTGCATAAAAAAATAATAACGTGTTGGTTTCCTGATGTGTGAATAATTTTTAGATTTGAGAGTAAAAATCCCTAACCCTCATGCCCAATCATGAATTAAACTTCTCGTTAGAAAACTGACCTGGAAAATCACTCAATGCAAAAGCAAGTAATCTTTAATTTTGGGGTACGTTATCCAATTTGCATCCATTATCCCAAGGCATTAAATCTCCAAAATAAAACAGAAATCACCTCGAGCATAAAAATACAGAACCGGATCTTCGTAATGAAAGATTGTTTGGTATTGCTTTGAGGGATTTTCGAGAACATTTGTCTGATGGAAATTTTAATGAATGAACTTGTCCTGCATCTTCCTTCAGAGGGTGATTTACCCCAAACGATCAGTGCAGGTATCACGAAACTAGATGTCAGAATGGGTCTCGTTAATCCGCACCTTTCAAGCCTATGCTCAGTTCCGTGCACACGCTATGAGCCAATCTACTTACAAGAAATGTTGTGTGCGCAAGTGGACTTCATGCCATTTTTTGGCTTGCCCATATAACGTTTTTTCGCGAATAGCTCGGCTCACAGGGAGCGCACAGACTTGTGGATAGGCTTTAAATGCGCGGGTTGAACGAGACCCGTTCTGTCATTAAGTTTTGTAATATCCACAATTCTGATTTGGGAGAGAATGCAGAAAGAAGACGTAGACTAACACTCGTAATGCTGTTTTGCCATGACCACGTGACCACCCTCCTTTGGGATGAGGTTATCGAGGAGGAGGGGCCGGGTCCATGGTGTGAGGTACGTTTGGGGGTCAGCCCATTGGGAGAGCATAGAATTTACATGAATTTTTGGTATAATTTATTTGGTCTGCAAGGCAGGGTTTGGGAGGGGGTCCCACGGTTGAGGTTCTGGATCGGGGTCTGCCCATTGTGTTTGGTTTTGAGGGGGTTCCACCCTTGGGATGAGCATAGAATTTACATGAATTTTGGCAGAATTTACATGGGTTGTGGGGGGATCCCTTCGGGTCATGTTCTATTGGGGGGATCAACCCGCCTGCTGAGGCTATAGAGGGGTCCCATGGGGTATGGTTGTGGGGTGGGGTGTCACTAAATTCATATGACTCTCTTATTTCTTTAATTTGCATCCCCTCCCGCCACTACTAAGCAATTTCAACAAATAACAAAAATTGAAGATATCAACTTCAAAAAGTGTGCAGCCATCAAGGTAAAAAATGGTGGATAGACTAACGCGTCACCATTTTCCGGGAAACTATTCTAATCATTTATATAATATCTATCATACAATGCTCTGAGCCAAATAACTTGGGTCGCACCATGTTATTTGACCTGCACCATTGTATGATAGTGCTTCCATAAAAAAAGCCTACATATTAACAACCGCTGTAAATGTATAACTCGTATCTTAGTACTACACTTTAATTATGCTAGGATTTAACAAAGATGGATGTGACAATTGCCCTCTTAATACTTGACCGCTTAAATGGGTTAATTCGACGACCCGTTATTACGATAATACCTTTCTGAGGATCATGCTTTCGCAGGCTTACCCTGTTTGGAAAATTGTGGGTTGTTCTTGTACCAGTTTTAGTTGTTTTTACCAATCATTTACTTTTTTAAAAAATGTACATAACTGACCGAGTAAGCGAAGAGAACGACATCCCGTTTTGACTCAAAGAATTGGTATTTTGCTCTGTTTTCCCATCTCTTTATCTGGTTTTCTCTATGCCTCGATTACGTCCAAATGCGTGACTGGTTAATATAAAATTTGCCTGATATATCTAGACACACGCTAGTGTGTCGCGCCAAGTTAGGCAACAATCATCACAACAAACTACACATCAATTCAATTGTCGAGGTTGTAAACCATTGTAGCGCGGCGCCATAGCGTCAGTCTCTTATATCTTGAAGCATAGCTGGGCACATTTCAGGTACTTGGGGAAAAATAATAATGCCGTACAAAAGCTTAAATTGTGTTGAAATCAAGAGCAACGACCCACCTGTCAAAAATTAACTCGTGTAGGAATGCCAGCTAAGCTGCTTTTAATGCAAAATCTGACCCTCAATAACGTTGAAAATGTGTAACTAGCTAGCTAGCTAGCTAGGTAATTCTAGTCCGCACATCCCCATGTTAATTTCCATTGGGTGATTATTCATCGATACCGAAATAACGGGAAGGCTTCCAGCTATGAAATTGGACGAATGGCTGCAGTACGATACGAACTGTGTACCTTTTATGGTTTGGAGCCTAGGTGTGTAACGAGGATGGCGTGGAATGGCGCGTAAGTACAAAAATATTGTTATAACCATTGTTAGTATTGACGAAAATATTGTTATAACCATTGTTAGTATTGTCGGCATAGTTAGTACTGTCGGTATTGTTAGCATAGTCGGCACAGCCAAAGTTCGGACAATGACAACATGTATACTGACGTGCGTGCCTAGACACACAATAGTGTATCACGATAAATCTTAACAACGTTGCAAAGAAATTGTATTGACGTTCAATTCACGAAAAATAAATCAAACTGAAAAATCAAAGCAAAATAAACAAAGCCAAAAACTGGTGAAGAGGCCACCAAGTTGAGAGTGGTTCGGCGCTTCAAAGGAGTGATATCAACACACTAAAACTAACGAAATAAAACAAATTACAACAAAATTAAAACCAAACCAAAAACTTATAAAGAGGTGACCAAGTTGAGAATGGTTCGGCCTATAGGCAGAAGGTAGTAGCACATTGTTGAAAACCAATTTCTAGTTGACGTACCACTTTATTACACATCTGCACGGTAGAGGAGTTGAGTTTAATACACAATTTTAAAAAAAGGACTGATATCATATCAAAAACCAAAACTGGTAAAAGGGGCAGCCAAGTTCCGAATGGTTCGGCCCTTCAAAGGAGTGATATCAACAACTTAATCGCACCGAATAATACTTTTGACATTAAATGAAAACTTGAACATTGCTACCGAAAGTAACAATGTTCTAGTTTTCATTTAACCTTCGAACTATTAAGTGGTGCGATTAACTTGGAGAATGTTTTGGTGTGTTGATATCACTCCTTTGAAGGGCCGAACCATTCGGAACTTGGTGGCCCCTTTTACCAAATTTGATTTTTGAAATGATTTTTTTAACTAATACCGAACAACCCATTTATTTTTTATTTTTCTTGCAATGAGCGCATTTCTAGGAAACATGTAAGGAGGTGGGCAGGAGCGCACCCAAACCCAAGTTCCAAGATGATTTGGCCCGTTTTACTCGATATTGTTGGCTTGTTGCTGCATTATTCCACATTATTTTTGCAGGCACATCAATGCATTCAATACTTTGTTGCATTTGCTGAAACGAAACCAAGCATCGCCATTGAACCCTCGGTAAGTCTGAATGAATTTGTTAAGCGACATTAATTTCAGTATTTCACCAAGCTACTTGGAGTGTTCTCACTGCCGGTGTTTTTGCATAGACCAGCAAAGCTACCTTGTATAGGGAACCAAAAAAAAAAAAATGAAGACTTATAAGATTATCAAATTGCTTGGCATTGTCTATCAATGATTCTAATCATTACTTGAACGGTGAAAAGAAAACGCAACGGCGAAAAATCACACTAAAATTAAAATAGCAAAGATTGAGTAAGCTTTTAATATGGACTTATATGTCATTGAAACGATGCGGTCGGGACTCAAACTGAACTCTGGATCAATTCACAGACGCTCAGCCACAATAAAGACTTCCCAAACCTGGTGTGGATCTGTGGACGTTGTCTACGCCCTAAGGTGAAGCCTGACAACGCGATCATGGGAAAACATAGCTGAAACATTGCATGTTCCTTTGTTGACCGGCGTGGCGCAATGTCAGGTTTAGTTTTCTTAATTGACAGCTGCACCTGACGCACGGCGTGGAAGTTACTGCTGGCGATGCATCATTACTCCCCAATAAAAAAAATGTTACAATCTTGTTACAGTCAAACTCAATTCCTACAGTTGAGAGTGGGTTTTTAATTTCGCTTGGAATGCCATTTACGTTTGTTTTAGTTTGGTGATCTTGAGTCATGTGGGCGAAGGTTGAGGTCAGATGGGTGGTACTCCTACCCCACCCCGACCCCGAACCAACACAAAAAGAAGGACATCATCTAGATCATGTGACTCTCCATCGTGCATACCTAATGTCAAAAGGGTTACCGAGTAATTGCCCAATCCAAGTCACACGAGTGTAGCATTCGCCTCCTTTTGATCATTTGGGTAGGCTTAACCTTAGATCAGAGACATTGGCAACATAACTAAGATCGTAATTTTTTGTGTGTTTGTGTGCATGTGTTTGTCCGCAATGGGAATTGCGCTAATCTTTATTGTATAGAAGTCCACAGTGGGAATCTCGATGATTGAGTTCTAAACTAGCCTTGGATTAGCTTGCCCCAGGATATAACTAAATCTATTCTATATAACGAGGATCGTAGTTTTGTTTGTTTGTGCGTCTGCAATGGGAAACTCGATAATCTTAATTCTTTTGTTTGTTTGTGAGTCTTTTACACTGAACTGTCTACATAAGTAATGATTCGAAATGTCTTTTCAACAAAGATGCACAGCACTGATGACGTCATGTTTTTTTCCAACCTTAGATCATAACTGCATTTTAATAACCTTCAACAATATTTGGCAGATGCAGTAACGTCTCAGTATTTTAATGAAAACGGGAAATCACAACAATATTTTACTATTCTTGGAAATTTCGTGGGACTTATAAAAATGAGAATACAATAGAATGAAAATTTTCCTTCAACCATACGGCGTGCATTCAAATAAATGTTAGATTCAAAAAGAATATATTTCTTCAAACAACCGTTACTTTTGCTGTCATTACTTCTTGGAATATTGATGAACTTATTAAAGTTTTATGATCAACTCAATTCATCAAATCAAGAAAAAAATAACATCGAAGATCACAATGGAACCCAAATCTGTACCAGGTACTTCTTGGATGATACCAATGGAATCCATAGTCAGAGAAAGAAAAGAAATGGAGAAGGAAGAGAAGAGCGGAGGAAAATAAAATAAAAGATTAAGAAACGAAAAGGTTAAAGAGGTACAAGAGACAAAAAAAAGAAACGCAGAGAGGACTCACAGACAACCGCGACAGAGATAAACGACGAAGAGATGAAGAGACTGATGAAGAGACACAAAGACGACTCACAGAATAAAGAGGAAGACAAAGTCAATTAAGAGACAAAAAGACTGAAGAAGGAACCGAACAACAACTTGCTGAACAGTGAGTAAGGAAAATCCAGTTAGGAGACGAAGAGTTTAAAGAAGAGATACAACAGAGAACAGCAACTAGCTGAACAATGAGTAAGACAAAGCCAGTTAACTGAAGAAGAGACAGAACAACGACTTGCTAAACAACGAGTATGACAAAGCCTAAAATGAAATACCAAACGGCATGAGACTTACTTGGGACGATATGGATTGGTAAATTTCGGGTTAATTCAAGGTTTCACAGCAAGGCAAAATAGCTACAGGGTTGCAGTGCTAACTAGCAACAGGGTTGGTCCGGTTTGATGATAAGTTTGGGGAAACGGGACAAAAAGGGAAAATTTTTAATTAAAATGGCTAAAATTACCTTTCGATGCGGGGAGTTGGAGAGTTGGGAGCTTACGGCTGAAGACCAAGAGAGCTCGAGCCGTTACAATTTGACTCAAACATTAAGTACAGACAATTCACAGCCATACATTGTTACAACAATTATTATAATAGCATCATGTCAACTAACAATGAACATTAATTATTTTGAAGTTACAAGGGGTCATTACAATTTGACGTCATGCGGATCTTGAGCTTGGCAGATTTCACAAATGACGTCTTCGGCGTAACCTTGCTGGGGTGGTACAATTTCAACGTTGAATTCCGAAATTAAACTCGCAACACGACGACTCGCTGAACAACGAGTAATACAAAGTCAACGATATTCTCAAATGGATGAAGATATGAGAAGACAGCATAATAGTCAAGTTGTGGACAGAGGAAATAAAGTGCGAGCTGAGAGTCGACATATTGGCTGAAAACGAAAAATGCCCCTGAGACATGATATTGGTTAAATGGAACATGAATGCCAACATTGTACGGAAAAGTTTTGGATGACGGAGAAGACAAGGGGATCGAGAAATACCCCCGAGTACCGAAAATGTTGCGACTATGTGAAAATCGTATGCTTATTGTTATAGTTTATCATCGATCTTTTGGCAAGAATAGAACAAAATCGTCTACAGTGGATTCGATACAATCAAAAATAATTTAGAGCTAAAGTATATAATAATCTGGTGTACGCGATCAACGATTTTAATGTATCACTCGAAAACAGTGGTCGCACAACTATTCTCTCAAGTTCATTTTACGGTTCACCACGATTTTTGATTCGACAGTTTAATGATGCAATTGCAATGGTCCACAATTTAGGGAAACCAGATCTTTTTCCTAACCTTCCCATGCAATCCGAAATAGCCTGAAATTTTCAATGCATTACTACTACATCAGACACCAAATGACAGATCTGATCACATTGCCCGCATATTCCATATGAAACTGAAAGTATTCTCAGAAGGCTTGATTAAGAATTCGATTTTTGGATGAGCAATCGCTTTTTGTTATACCATCGAATTCCAAAAGTGAGGACTTCCACACTGCCACATTCTGCCCAACCTGGCATCTGAATACAAGATACGTAATACAGGAGACATTGATCGAATGGTTTCATCGCAAATACGAGATCAAAGTGAAACAGTTAAGAAGAATATTCTTCATGGAGCGTGTGGACATTTGAAGACTTTGTCAACATGCATGAAAAGTGGAGGTTATACAAAAGGTTTTCCTACAAAATGTGCAAACAGACATCGATGTCGACTAATGGATATCAAGAGTATAAGAGACCAAATAATGGAGTAAAGGTTAAAGTGCTATAGATAGAAAGCGATAGAAAGAGGTAATTGAAGAATAGAGGTTGACAATCGTTTTGTCATACCCCACGTTTTGTATTTGAAAACAAAGTACAACGCTCACACCAACATGTATGTACAACAGTATGTACAACAGTAAAACTGGTCAAATACGTTTACAAGTACACAAAGGTGTGAAAGCATTTAGCGAACATTCGAATTCACACTTCACGACAATAAACCAGCCATTTACAGATTGGAAGTACATTTATCAAATCAACAGACAGTAACATTCGGTGAAAATCCAAGCTGCGAAAATATCATTAACAACGAAAAGAGAACAAAGCTGATGGCATGATTTGATTACAACCCAAAGAATACAAGTGGCCACAACCTTCTATACGTCGACTTTCCAGAACATTACACTTTCAATAAAAACGAATGGAAGAAAAGAAAGAGAAATATGAAAATAACCACCATTGGAAGAATGTAATTAATCGCACCGAATCTCGATTACTTCTTACTCAATTTCAAGGTGCTACAAATTATAAAGATCTCAGAACAATAAATGGAATTCTACATATCACTTTCAAAGAAGCCTGCAATGCAATGGGACTATTTGAAGACGACAACGAATGGGATAGATAACTTATGGAAGAAGAAGAAACACACTAGACACCGAAGCAATTATGAATACTCTTCACAAACATTCTCATCCATTGTAGACAAACTGAACATTACAAAATTTGGGATAAATATTTTGATTCAATGACTGAAGACACTGTGAGAAGTAATACAACAGGTAACCATTCATTCAACGAAATCACCAACCTAGCAATAAAAGAACGCATTTTAAAAATCACAATCACCCAAATAGAAGACACTTTGTTATCTCTAGGTTCATCTCTTAAAGATTTTCCGATGCTTCCTCAAGTGACAAGAACAGAAACTGAACCCAATCGATTGATAGCTGATGAAATGAAAGACATTGGGGAAGAACAAGTGACACAACAAATCGAACAGCTTAATGCAGATCGAAAAGCAATATTCAACGAAGTAATGAAAGCTGTTGAAAAAGGAATACCACAAATCTTTTTCATTGATAGGCCTGGAGGTACAGGAAAGACATTTCATTTCAAAAAGATACTTTCAACTGGTCAGATCACAATGGAGAATCACAATCGCTAAGGCATCATCAGGACTGGCTGCAATACTATTAAATGATGGACGAACAGCCAATTCAAGATTTAATATACTTATTTAAATCACTCAATCTTCGAACTCTTTCATCGCTACCACTGACTTGTTTATCTTTGTTTCGAAGAACAGATCTTTACGCTTGAGATGAAGCACCAATGATGCACAAGCCCGTTTTTGAAGCTGTTGATTGAACAATGCACAACATAACCAAAATCGATAAACCATCTTTGGTGGAGATTTTCGTCAAATATTACCAGTTGTGAAAAAAAGGAACTGATTATGATATCATCAACGGCTGTCTTAAAATAATCACAATTACGGGAACAAATTGAAGTAAAGTAACTAAAAATCAATATGCTACTAATCAATGAAGACAATCAAAATCAAAGATATTTCACCAAATATTTGCTGAGAATTAGAGAAAAACCGAGAACCCACTGGTTGATACAATGATAACATCACCCAACTGTTGTACAGAGACAAGGATTTTTGAACAATTCATCAATCAAATTCTATCCGATGTACGCGAACGGAATTGCGACACTATTGTAATCCTAAAAATCATATTATAAATCAAAATCATTAGTGGAAGAATAGAAGAAGAGACAAGAGAAAACAGAATCGCACACAAAATAGACATATCAGAACACCCACAACATAAACACCTTTACCTGCCGGAATACCTCACCTCATTAAACCTCAGCGGAATTCCTCAGCAGACATTGGAGATCGGTTGCCCTATTATGCTCCTACGAAACATCAAGCCAAAGTTTGGACTCTGCATTGGAACTCAGTAGAAATTCGATCATTTGAAGAAAGATTAATCGAAGCTGAAGTGAAAACCGGAGCTAATAAAGGAGATGTGGTATTCCTTCATGCCATTCATTTTCATCAGAAGACAATTTCCGATCAGACCATGTGCCATTGTCTGCCATAGTACCATTGTATGTCCTATAATAATGTGATATAATAACGGGATTTCGAATATGGGGTGATTCACATCAGATTAACGGTTTTACCACTGAGGTAAGAAAAGTTAGAATAAGCCAAATTTATAAAGAAAAAATAATATTTATTTTTGAAGAAGTACCTTGAATTAGTTTTGTATCAACATTGTTGTGGTTTTCTATATCAATTATCGTTGGCTACATCTATACAACTAAAACCGTAGTTTTTTTAGGTTTGTGTGTGTTTGTCCACAGTGGGAATCTCGATAATCTTAATTCTTTTGTTTGTTTGTGTGTCCTTCAAACTGAATTGACTGTATAAGTAAAGATTCGAACTTTCTTTTCAACAATGAGGTGTAATACTGATGACATCATGTTTTTTTCCAACCTCAGATCATAACTGCATTTGTGATCTTGACCTCTATGTCTCTTTGATAACCGTTTTTTAAGGATCTTCAACAATAACTATGACCGGTTTTATAGAGCATTGTTGTATGTTCCCGTTTGCATGAAAATACTGTGATTTCCCGTTAGCAGTTGCCCAAGCTTTCATTAGATTTAGTTAGATCCAGGGCCTAGATCCCGTAGCATGAAAATATTGTGACTGGAAAAAAAGCATGACGTCATCAATACGGTGCATCTTTGTTGAAAACACAGTTTGAATCATTACTCATACAGACACTTCTAATGAAAGACACACAAACAAACAAACGAATTAAGAATATCGAGATTACCACTATGTGACTAGAAAAAAAGATGACGTCATCAGTACTGTGGATCTTTGTTGAAAAGACAGTTCGAATTATTACTTATACAGACAAATCAGTTTGAAAGCCACACAAACAATGAAATAATTATGGAGATTCCCACTAAGACTTCAATAGAGTTAGGAGTGGGAATCTCAGTAATCTGGAGACACACACACACAAACAAACAAATCTTACGAGCTTAGTTACAAAGACTAGCAGAGGCAGTAACGTCACAGTATTTTCATACAAACGGGATATCACAACAATGCTCTATAAAACTGGTATATACTGGGTCTGTCCTATTAACTATACACTTTGCCCAATGATCCTTATGTTCATTTTACTGGCTGTGTAATAAATGTGGTGAAAAAATACAATCATTACTTCGTAAATATATTTCTCAAATAAAACATACTACAACACGAAACAGTTTCTTCAATTTCTGATATTACTAATTTTTTCAAGGTCCCTGAAGAACCGCATGCAGATGATAAATTTTACTTGACGCTTTTTGTGCAACGATTAACCAGTACTCCAATGGGAATTAGTGCTTCTGGATTTTTCTTTATCAACAAAACTCTTTTGCTTACCGTAAGTGAGTTAGTTTCGTTGTAGATTTTTTCCTTGGTGTGCTAATTGTAATTTAATATATTTCAGAGAAATATAGAACCCTACCTTTGTCACGACTGGAGATAAAATAATAATTGCAATATTAGTACTTTGCTTTAGACGTTGTTTAAACCCTGGCCGACCTGCTCATCATGGTGCATAGAACTGCTTATTTTGAGGTTTTTGTTATTCACCCTTTTTTTTGTGAAGCCCTAGTATAAATTTCGTGGTGAAATCTGCGAAAAAGGTGGAGTGAGTCGTTCTAAATTCCGGAAAGTGCATGCTCAACGCCTGTTTTAATGTGTGGTTGGGATCGAGAAAAGACTGTAACAATAATTTCAAGAATGTTAAGACACTGAAGACTCTTAGTTTTAGAAGGTTAAAGCCATAACAATGTAAATTAAAAATATCTTCAAATGCAGTAACACAAGAAATAGCAATAAAGTAAGAAAGAGTGTTCTGGAAAGGCCAAAAATTCTCAAGGCATGTAAAAGCGACGAAGCAAATTTAATTGTAGTATATTAAGAAATTTTGAGCCTCGGTTAAAAATAATTGTGTCAACATGGCTGATGCCTTAACTGCTCTCCCACCTTGACTTTTTGTGTATATTTATTTATTTTACCTATTATTTGTGACCAAGGCACGCAATTTCTTAATACGTTGAAAATTAAATTTGCTTCGTTTTTTACACATGTAGTGAGTTTTTTTTGTCAGAAGGCTCTTTCGTTACTTTAACTACAGTACTCTAAATGTGTTTTGCGTTCATATTGAAAAATCCCATTGCTAACTCTGCAACAATGAAGCCCACATGCATGGAAACACCTAGAAACTAAACTTTTCAACCTGCAAGTTTAATGTATGTACAATCGTAAGTAACAGCAGTAACATTTGGAATAAATACCTGTTGTATCAAAACAATAAATAGTGGCACAATTAACACAAATTAAAAACAAAAACAAGTGTATTCTGGACAATATTGAGAGTTTCAAAAGTCGTAAGATATAAGGTGTATCACCAAGAAATTATTTATTGTAGGTTTTCCTTATGTGTCTTTAATATAAAATTTCTCAAACTCAGTCTCACAAAAGTAGCCCATAACCAAACGACTTGCGTATGGCCTTGCTTACGGACTTATGATGGTCTGAACTCCTCTATTGTTTTGTGTTCACTATTGAAAAAAAAACTTCTCGTCTCTGTGCCTTACACGTTATGTTTTGAAATACATGAATGACTTCTACAACTTGCTTGTTTTCAGGTGTTAATTAAATTTCTTCTAGTCTCACCTACTTTATCTTGGCATGGTTAGGGTTCACTCGGTTCAAATTAGTAGGTTTTCTTGTATCCTTACTTGACTTCTTTCTTCTTCTGAAAGCTCCGCTTCACCTACCCAAGTACTAATTACTTTAGGATAAAGAAGAAGAAAAATATAACAATGAAGTATTTGAGACACTTAAAACTATCTTGCATCCAGTCATTCTAAATTGCTTCTAAAATCCTCGTTCCACAATGACGTACGTTTAAATTTTCCTATATTTTTCAGGACGTTACTACTAATTCGTTTATTTTCAGGATATGAATTCAGTCGGGTATACTACCCGTTACATAATTACTTAATTAGTCATTAATGCAATTACAAGGTACTTATTGAAGAGACAGAACACCTGTTACCTTCGTTCTGTCTGTCCACCCATTCCCTCCATAAGCACAAACCAATTTTAGGACAACAAAACTAATTTTTTTTTAAATATGTAGTGCATCAAAACTTTGTTTAAAGTTACCCACCAACTCTAAATTTCTTCAAAATTGGACAAAAATTGAGGCTCAATTCAGTTGATAATCGAAATTCTTAGGTTAAGACACAATAACACGAAATATGACGTTGTAGCACGGCATGTTTTGAATTATAATCATTTACTAATAACTGCAAGAGCTGAGTTGAACCGAGTTACCCTTTTTTCCTACCCAACGACCCTAGTGCCCCGAAAATGTGTTGTCTTTGACTTAAACAGTGACTCGATCCGAAAAATGAAACGCAAAATGACGCAAAATGAAACTAATTTTTTTAATTAACATATTTTGTCGGTACTTGGAATACAAACAGCAGCAAATGATTAAGTAGAGTTCCACAAAGCAGGGAGCTTGTTTCATTCAATGTGGACTCAAATATTAAGAAACGAAAAATGTATTCTTTAAAAACAGTTTTTTGTTAACCCATTTCAAACTTCTAACTAACACTAATAACCTTTAACCAAAGCCAACCTCTAAATTGTATTGTGCTTTTTTTATGGTTCCTTGGTTGATATACAAATAACAACTGGGGCGCCGAATAGCAACAGTGGCCATGACATCACCGCATAAAACTGTACACTGATTGCCAGCAGTAATACCACAAGAGCTAAGTTTAACATCGATCATTTTTCGATGATCGCGAGTTGCATTCCAAACTGAAAAAATTGAGTACTAACGCCTGGTGTTTTAATCAGTTTCGGAATGTAATTAATGATTGAGAAAAATTATCTATTCTTAAAATAGGCTCGAGTGATACTTGTAACCGAAGTACCAAAGAGAAATATTATGTGATAGTACCATAGGTGGTCGATGTACGTACTTTACAAATTATACAATGCATTTTACACAATTTGGCCAGAACATGATCGAAGGTTCTGCTGAATTACAAGTGCGGAATAGATCCATTGTAGGTTACGTAGAATAAGGTGCAATAAGCCGTTTAAACATGTTCATTTCAGTAATGCATATCGAGAAGTAAAAATTATGAGCTGGAATGCAATAAACGTCGGGTACAGCATTCCAGCATATCTGCGGTGCATATCAGCATACGGTGCATTCTAGCATATCTAAGTGTGCACGTTTGTTTTAACTTATCCTTATGCTAGCAAAACTCATCTACATTATTGTGCAAAAGCACTTACGTGAACTTGTTTTGCTTAGGATAACTTCTGTTATGTACTATCTGCTTTTATCGTTAATGTTAACTTCAGACATTTCACCTTACTTGACCAGAATTAAAACATTAGTCAACCATTTTCATCACTATGTTTAAAATTAATAATTGTATTTGGAAGAAAAATTGACGAATTCATTTTTTTGGATTATTTCAGATTGCTGGAACACTGGCTACATACACTGTCATACTTTACCAGATGAATTAAGCCCCAGCATAATCTGTTACATCAGTAAATAAGCCTAGTATATTTAGCAAACTTCATGTTATGCTACGTATCAATCAGATTTTTCAACATACCATCGGATATTCATGACAATGAATCGGAATTTGTTATTGTTCTGTAAAGGCACGCCCAAGGCAGTTCTGTTGGCTGTGCAAACTGTCCTTTTTGTGTAATTAATTGTATTAATTTATTGTCTTCAGTCGTGCACCTTAATAATCGCCATATAAATTAAATATAGCTATAGTGTAGATGGAACATCCACTTCGGTTCTTTTCCTCATTACGGAGGATATTCTGCAGAGTTTTATTGCAACACTTGCAACACTTGCACTGGAGGAGTAAATAGAAGACCTGCACATACTGAACTACAAACTTCGCAGCAAAAAATGGTGCTGTGATCTCTCCCTCTGGTTGGCTGTACTGATGAGGAACAGTAGAATTACGTGACAAAAACGAACACGGAATGATAGTGATGGATGAAGTAGTGTAAGAACACCGAAACCTGGGGTAAAGATGAAGTTGCCTTTGGTTTGGGTGAATTAAATCACGTGTCTAGGCTGCTCGCCTTTATTTGTAAATAGACAGCTATTTGTTAATTGGCTACAATACTTCACCGCCAGTTCACATCAGTATAGTCACATATCTTGGTGGCAACAATCAATAATTGCAAATTTATAATATAGTTTACCAGAAAGTATTGCTTGCAAATTGTTAAACGCATGGGGAAAGTGGTTGGCAAACCCCCGCAAAAACGGATGTTTACATTCTTACATGACAAACCGCCAAACGATTTTATCCGGAAATACGTACGTTTCATAGTTCGGATCAACAGCTAAATGCGGGTAAAAAAAAAGATCGAATAAGGAGCGTCGTAGCAAGAACAGGAACACTGGCTTCTAGTGAGAAATCGTCTTGCAACAGTTACCTGTGGTTAGTACCGTTGAAACTCATCTTCTAATCATTGGAATTACATTCTCCCATTCCCTCACTCGTCCATATATGCGTGTATCCCTTGAGAGTTTTATGCAACTATCAAGCAGTGGTCCCAATAATGGCTTCAGCCTTATTTGGGCAATTATAAATCAAGACGGATAGATCTTGTACACCAATAGGTAACGTCTAAGTGGATACTGATGGTCTATTCAACGATCTAATTAGACATTTATATTCTGTCATTGGGCGTGATTCTGGTTTTTGTATCGCTTCCTTTGCCATAAGGCGTTTCCCTAGCATTAGTTTCTGACACGTACATGTCATGAGTCCAAAGTTTTAGTGTCTGGATATTGCATTGACGGAACGATTTCATGCCATTATTCGTCAGAGTAAGAATAACGGCTAATAAATCACATGAAGGAGCAGCATTTATTTCTCTGTGCAATCAATTGTTTGTTGTTGTTACTGCCCAACACATTGTCACGTCAACCATCATGAAGTGGTTTAAATGTAATTGATGCGGTAATGCGTCGCTCATCAGAAAACTATAATAATGACTCAGCGTTGCAGCACTTCAATTATAAGAAGGCGTAATGGGAAAGGACAGCTTTCCAGTGTGGTGTAAAGGCCTACGCGGAAAACAAAAACACAAAATTCACGTGATTTGTCTTGATATGAACTAATCTGCCTACACACGCTGTTGTAGCCACTTTTATAAACATTTTCAGTAGATTTTAGCCAGCAATAGTAGAGAATGTTTTCATATTGCAGCAGATATTAGTCAAGTAGAGTATGTTTTAATATTATTTTGATATTTTCGGTTGTCTGCAAATTTGAATAGTCTGCAAACATTCTTGATACCATATCAGAGCATTCACTATTATGTCCAAGAATGACAAAATAACGGTACTTAAAACAACTGAATGGGAAAAACCAGCTTTCATCAAATGTTGGTATATAGTGGTAAATAAAACAAAGCGCTACGGTAAAAACTACAACACTTTGTCAGCTTTGTTACGGACTTATAGTTCATTAAAATGACGAATTGATCCACTTAACTCCGGATTTCATGTAGGCTCGTGTTTTTAGATCTGCCTTCTTTTGTTGCTGCGGGGAACAATTTTTGCTGCTCTTCTGTTTCTGTTGTTCCTTCGAAATTAAATGGTCGTATGGAAGATTATTTCGATTAATTTTAGCACTAATGCTAACCTTTTACTTATTTTTTTTTTTACATAAGTTAAAGAGCTCGTATAATAAATAAAACTTGTATTGCATCTGTATGTTATTTGTTGTGTTGGCTCTTCATACGCCAATGATGAACACTCAGCATATTTTCAAATGTTTCCTTTAATATCTTTTAGGCAAACAACGGTTGTCGTCCAAAAGTCTTTATTGGCAAAATCATCAACGCTGATAATATTGATAAATTTTCCCCCCCCCCCCCCCCGGGGGGGGGGATTGAGGCTTAAGGGCGCGTCGACAATCACAGGTTTAAAGTTTGTATTCAAATTAATAAAATGCTCAAACTATTTCTAATTGAGTACACCTAGTAAACTACTAATATGTATGTCATGTTTTGTACTTTTATATTATTTGTTGGCGGTTATGTTTAGGCAAGTTCAAATGTTTCATTATGGCTATTTTGGCAACGTCTACCTGAGCTGCCTCTGTCACTGCAAATTCTTTATTTCATGTATACACAATTACACATTAAAAATGCTTTCTTCGCTATCTGCAAAGGTCAGAGAGACCACTAGAATTGTAGACAGGAATGCAACATAGTATTTCAATATATCTTAGCCCTGCATGCTCAATACATTTCCGAAGGTTGTAAAATAGTTAACATTCCGTAGTTGTACCATTTCCACCAAATCCCATTTTGCCAAAACCCGTTACGCCTAAAAATAAATCAAATGTATGTACGTGTCAAGTTCACTCTACAGCGCTCATTTCTGTGAAACGTTTAACACCAGAAACTGCAGATAATCATAATTGTATATAACTAAGATCGTAGTTTTTGTGTGTATTCGTAGTGGGAATCTCGGTAATCCTTATGCTATTGAAGTCCATAGTGGAAATCTCGATAATCGTAATTCTTTTGTTTGTGTGTCTTTAATTAGAATTGTCTGTATAAGTAATGTTTCGACTATCTTTCAAATAAAGATGCACAGTACTAATGACGTCATGTTTTTCTCCAGTCACAATATTTTCATTCAAACAGGGTCTAGGCTTCTATGTCTCCTAACCCTGGATCTAACTAAATCCAATAAAAGCTTGGGCGACTGATAACGGGAAATCACAGCATTTTCATCCAAACGGAAAATCACAGCAATGCTATGTAAAACCGGCCATATGCGGGAGGGGGGGGGGGGGCGACTGCGCGAGTTACTTCTAAGTAGGAACTTCTTTCATGGGAGTGGGTTATGATTTTTATAACCCTTCATTATAAATGCAGCCAGCTTTAGAAGCTGCATGGTCGGATTCATTGTCCCAACACAAAAACGAAGTAGTCTGTTTGTAAATGCTATGCAGCGTGAATGAACCATTTTTTTAGGATTCCGATTAGCATTAGCTCTGCAAACATTCAGATCGTGACACAGCCTGATTAATATCTCTTAAATAGCAGTAATCCGTGCTCAGATGTTTTGCACCTACTGGAAGAATGTCGGATTTAACTGGTTTACAGTTTAATTATTGGTAGATGATGACAAGATTGCAGACTGAGGGTCCTGAGGTTTTCTCATCCAAGTTCTCCTTGAGGTGATGTAAGGCAGTTCATATTAGTGAAATTAACAAATAATTCAATGTACCGGTCCCTGTTACTTTTCTTCTAATAGCCGGTAAATTGGATATTTGTCAACTTCACTCAAATGAACTGCCTTTACGTCACTTCAAGGAGAACTTAGATGGGAAAACCTCAGAGCCCTCTGGGTTTTCTGGACTAACTGGAAAAGTCAGCAATCTTGTCATCAACTACCAATAATTAAACATAAAGTAGTTAAATCCGACAATCTTCCAGTTAGGTGCAAAAGATCTGAGCACGGATCAGTGCTATTTATGAGATATTTATCGGGCTGTGTCACGAGGTGAATTTCACAAAGTCTGGCTAACTGGAATCCTTGGAAAATGGCTCATTCATGCTAGATAGCATTTAAAAACAGAGTACTTTGTTTGTGTGTTGGAACATTGTATCCGACCACACAGCTTCTGAAGCTGGCTACATTCATAATGAAGGTAAATACTCCAGCATGGTTCACGATCAAATGTAATCCGGAGTGTAAAGACGTCCCAACAAACTCAAAGATTAGTTTTAGTTGAGCAAATACTTGGAAGAAGAGAACATGCAAAATATTCCAAGCGAACTCTTGCTTTACCCACCATGCATATATTCTTGCTGCGCTTTGATGACCAAGACCACGATGAATAGCTCGCTGTTCGCCATATTTTCAATATTATGAGAACTCCAAAGGACAGCAACATCAGAAGGACTTCAATTCCCCCCATTGAATTTCCAGTGTAAGGATTACATCGACAGGACAAACTGGTAGGAATGCACTCTTGCTGAACCTCCATTTTCTGTCAGTTTAGCGAATGATGAACTGCAGAGATTGATATAAGATGAAGAATCACGGCGCAACTTCCCCATAAATAATTTGCGTTATCACTCCCAAGCGGTGGAATGAACTGTGAAGTTTCTGTCAGCGTCTGTGTTGCTTAGCTCGGGATGGCATCATCAAAGCTAGGATTTTAGGCTAAAAATAATGCTACAATTTGAGTAGAAAATAAAGAC
Organism: Lithobius niger; assembly: GCA_023313725.1. Lineage (NCBI taxonomy): Eukaryota > Metazoa > Arthropoda > Chilopoda > Lithobiomorpha > Lithobiidae > Lithobius > Lithobius niger. The sequence goes on along the minus strand of JAHWFP010164909.1, from coordinate 14,387 downwards.
TTTAAAGTCGAGTAACTTGCATGGTATTAGGCAATTCGGTATAACCTATCTGTGTTCTGTTCAAACTATAGCCAAATTCTGTGCAAATTTAAAAACAACAATATTACAGGAGTTTATTAATGTCGTTTTGGTTGTTATTTTATTTTAAAACAAGTTTAGAAGAACATCAGTAGCTAGCACGTTTTTCGTAAAATATTTATAATAAACTGAAATTTTGCCCTCTTTGGGGAGGCTTTAGATGTTCAGTCATATTATTCAGCCTTTACCATCTTATTGTGCATGCAAAAACCAAAAATTTAATTGGACTAGCATTACAAATTTCCAAAATTTTTTTTTAGAAGAGCATGGGGAACAAGGACGTTTTTCGCCAAAATGAAAAAAAATATGATATTTTGTGATAACCGTGGGGCGGCCTATGACGTTGAGTCATATAATTAAAATTCTGGCACTTTATTTTTAGTGCCAAAACACAACCTTTAAGGGGCTAGCATTTTTAATTTCGAAAAGAAAAAACGACCCACCCTACCGTAGACGGAATAGATTTATTTTCAGGTTGCGGCATCAGTCCAAGTAGGAAAACGCTTGAGGTGGATCAAGGTGTAAAATCTAACTGCAAGTTGTTCAAGGTCCTGAATAATATGCGTTGGCGACTAGAGTAACATAATTGTTACCAATAAAGAGCACGAAAGTTGGGTTAGGGGTAGTTCCTTCTACAAACCCTTCAGCCCACAGCATGCACTGAGTATTTGTAGAACGTGGCCACATCCAAGTAAGGGAGTTGTCATGTGACATGGGTAGAAGTATATTGTCGCCATCAAGGACAGTATCGTATAGCAAGTGGATGGAAGAATAAGTAGGACCTTAGCATCAGCTGACCTGATTGGCATGGGTGATAAACCAGCATGTATCAATCCCCCCAGCATGTATAGGTCGATTCAGCCCATTACGTGGTCCGACAGGGTTAAATATATTCAGCCATTTTAAAATATTAGGTGCAGCAAAGGGTGATTAACTGATTTTACAGCTCCCAATCATCTTCGATATACGCCATTGATTTCCATGCAGTAACTAACACGAGGTGGTCTAGGCTGAATCTCACCCACACTGATATCGGGTTCCAAATGACGACCTGACTGCGAGGAAATGTAGAAGTTGTAGATAGTAGTAATACACTTTTCCACAGAAGGTGGAGGGGAAAACGGAAGGGCCTCTAATAACATTCTAGAAAACAGTAGTAGGTCGGCTAACGCATTCATTGGAGTAGTTTGATCCATTGGCAACCTGTTTTGACATTGCTGCTCAATAATACATCTTAGACCAGTAATACATTTTTCAAGTTTTACATTTCACACCCTCGCTGGAGATAATTTTTAAACAAAACTCGCAGTCACTCTCCAAAAACTCGAATGTTATACAAAATGACGAGCCGTCGCACGAAGGGTAAGATGTACACCTATAGATAATAGCATGCACCCTAAATCTTTACAAGATCGGATGATTAATGACTATTTACACACTGTAACGTATGATTAAGTTTCAACTAATGTTCTGCCGTTAAAAATTCATACTTACCGACAGCTTTTTAATTCTTTTAATTAGCCTCTAAGCTTTTAAGTCCTTTAAATAGCACTTATATGCCATTTAAATATGATAAATACAATATTTCCCCCAGCTTTGCCAGTGCTGGATATAATAATTATAATTATCTTTTTCGCCATCTGCAAGAAAAATTGCTGGCTTCCTGAAATAAAGCAATGTTATATATTGGCTCGCATCTTCGGCAACTTACTATCTACAAATAAATAACTAACTGCCCAAACCACCGTTTCTGTCAGCACCGTTCTATGCTAACCCCGAGAATGTGTCAATCATGGTTTTTCACGGCTATGGCAAATGTCTTCACTCCTAGTGTTTTTGCACAAGGGGTAGAAATACGGGTACTTTTTCGCTAAAGACACAAAATGGATGCAAAACTTTATTAATCTATCGGCTGAAGTCCTCATGCCCTTAAATCTTGTAAAAGGAAACTTCTTACTGGTGACCCACGGTGACTATAACTCAAGAAGTACCTAGTACTGCACCCCCAGGACCTCAAGCTGTCGACGCGCCATTTAGCCTCATCCCCCCCCCCCCCCCCTCAAGATGATGTACCGTTCCATTTCAATTTGATTCCAGTTTTGGTGGGAATCAACCTTAGTACCAACATTTTGCACTGTATATATTTAAAATTGGTTCATTGTTTCGATCTGTAGGTGAGAGGAAAATTGTCATAACAAGAATAACAACAAAAACGACAACAAGGATACGTAGTCACATTAAAATGACTATCCCAAGAACCTGGGCCTAGTTATACCTATGTTTTAAGCTATAAAAATTGAAAACTATTCATTGGTTCAATCTCATGGTGATGGAAGAGTCTCGACAACACCACCACCAACATCATCAACAACATCAAATACAACAGTAACAACAAAAGCAACAATACAAATTGCAATTCTGTGTAATACGAATGGTTCTATTGTTGTTGTTAAAATCTCTAAAGCAGTGAAATAGTTGAGACACGACCTCACATAACTGAATTTCGTTTGTCTGAGTCAATTCTGAAGAAACTATAGGCTTTCAGAGTTTACGTCAACATGCGATAGGCCTCTCCATAGCCAACTTTGATATAGATTAATATCGTATATCATGTGTGTTGTTAGTTGCTGTATAACTTAGAGAGGCTAACTTTTGTTTGTTGGTTGGCTAATAATATACGCTACTAATAGGATTATGATAGCTACTCAGGATTATTGTGAAAGTAACCCGAAACCCTTTATAATTTGATTTCCCGCTCAAAATAATATTTCTCACCTATTCATTTCTAGAAATTGAAGCTGCTCTTTTTACAGTCTATTTTCAGATAAGCAGGAGAGTATTTTTTTAACTAACCTTTTGTAAAAATAGTGTAACAAATTTAAAATAAGGAATTTCTTTCATCATCATACACAAGAAAATAATTTTCATAAACCAGTTTCTCTTGGTTGTATGCTAATCGTAACGTGTGTTTATTTATTTTTTTCCAGTTTTTCGTTATACATTATGAGCTGTCATTTTAGGTGCTAATCATTAATCTTTAATGATCCTAGAATGGGAGGTACCCCTAAAAACTTTGGATTTTTTTCTTTTTGTTAGCTGATTGCTGGTCCCAAAGTGTTTTCTCAGTAATTTATCACGTAGACGTGGTTGGAGAAACGCGAAAAAGTGATTAATCATCAATCTCTTTGACATTCCATAGTGATCTAAGGTGCAGAGTTGATATGTGCTTTTATTCTAGTTGTGTGGGGCAGTTACGCCACCTTACAATTGAAGAGAGATCCAGAAACTTGTTATAGGGCGTTGTACAAGTCATTAATTTGCAATATTAACTAGGAATACTGTCTCACAAATCCAATAACTGCAATTTTATCTTGTCACACGAACGTGTTTAGAGCTAAGAGAATAGATTCTTTATCATTAATGCATTGGAGATAAAACAGCAATTAGATGTTATGAAGGAGGTATTTCTCTTTTCACTCTTTGCATGGTTATTTCTGTGCTGTTGTTTAATAGCGACTGAAAAACTTGTAAAAGAAATTCAGTATATACTAAGGCTGTACCGATACCGAGCTGCCGAGCCGATTCTCGGCGAGCAGAGCATGATCGGCAATGCTCGGTACACCGAGCAATGATGTCCATTTAACCGAGCCGAGCAGCGCGTCTCACGTCTAGTCTTGGCACGCGATCCTGTGGCCAATGGACCTTGAACGCAAGAATTGATCTGTCCAGAACCTGCGCAGCATTTAGCGAGTGCTGATTACAGGTTTGCTGCTGGTGTGTATGGGGCAAGGTAACCTAATGGATAGCACGACCATTTCATGTACAAGCATTTCATGTGCAAAAGGTCCTAGGTTCGATCCTGGCCTCAGCCACCCCTGGTACTTTCGGGAAGAGAAGGGCCATGTGATGCCTCGTGCTCATGTCGATTGAGGCATGTAAAAGATCCTAGGAATTTCCGATTGGAATTACCTAGCAAAATTGTCCCTCTCTCCTTCTGGCGCCGTGGCTTCGGCCGGGAGCGCGGCAAACTTACAGCTGCTGGATAATAAATGTACAAATTTTCAAGTGGTAAAAAAAAGGGAAAAATGTAAAAAACACGAGTGATGGTGCCAAAAAAAGGCAAAACGCACTAAAGAATTTAAAAAAAAACAACAATTACCCGTCTTCATTTTGGGCCCGGTATTACGTAGGCATGCATGTTGTTAGCACGCGAAAAAAAAAATGGATTGGTTTATTGCCGGAGTCACTTTGAATTCGCTTTCACTGTCTTGTGTGTAAGTACAAAGAAATTACAATGGTTACTACAAAAGAAAAAATTGTTTTGAAGAATTGTGAAAATGGTGAGATATATGAAAACGAAGAAATAGTGATACAAAACTGAAAAGTTGTCATGTGAAAAAAATGAAAAGCAGGTATGTAAAAAATGTGAAAAAAATTAAAAGCCTGAATGTGAAAAAATTAAAAAGTTGGAATGTGAAAAAATGTAAAAATAGCTGGTACTCCCGGCACCACCCCTGGGATTACGAAAGCTGCTCGGTTCTGCTCGGCAGCACTGATCGGCTCGGTTATGCTCGGTGTACCAGGCATTTTTTAAGCGCTCGGCTCGGGAGGAAAAAATGTTCTCGGTACAGCCTTAGTATATACCTAATAGGAAAGCATATAGTCTGAGAATAGAAAGGTACTATAAATACTTAATATGACAAAGAAAATTATTCTTGTGCCATAATAAATTTTTATTAGACATTCTACAGTGTTAATTTGCAAGAGCGCATTGAATAGCAGAAACTAGTATTGCAAAAATACCAACACGTTTCTAATTGCGCTTTAGTGTATCTGATTGAGTTATGAACACACGGAATTATGACTGAAGATCTGTGTTAAATGAAAGTGATTGTTTTTGCGTAACGCCTTAACCTTAACTTTGAATTTATGCTACAGTAGAAGAAAAATATGTATGCTAACTGAACCAAGTATTTGTATGCGTAGTAAATGGTGTCAAAACACCGAATCAACTCGTACTATAACGACAACTCGACTTTTGAGAACTATTTTTTGCGTCTTCGGTTTCCGAATGTATCCTCTTAGCAAGAAGGCTAAGCAACCCCCAAAGCACTTACTCCAGTGGCTTTTCTTCTCAATTCTTATATTTGCATGCACTGCTATTGTTTTTGTGTCAGCAGCCACCATTGTTAGTTACAACATTCATCACAGCATTGGCGGAGCAGCTCTTACTATGGAAATGCCAATTACCTTAGTGATAACTACATGTTGTGTGATAATTTTGGGCACAAAACCGACAAAGATAAGAAATTTGTTGTATGTCTTAAATTCTCCCACTTATCCACGTTCTGCAAACACTGCGAGGCACATATTCGTTATCTCTTTTATGCAAGTGTTATTTTTCGTAGTTCTAAATGTTACTCAAGTCGTTTCTATATGGCCAGCAGCACTTTCGGATGAAAGAATTCCTTCAACTATAATTTAAATGCTAATGCTGAAAACAACACCTTTAACATTCATTCCATCTATCGAATTAACAGTGGCTGCAATATTGGGAAAATGTGTGTCACTACGTATGAGTAATACTCTCAACACATTTACAATAGTTCTGCTCCTATACCTTTGCACTTTGATGTCTCACTCATTTAAGTCCTTTAATTATGCGACGAGCAGTGTAATGAAAGAGCATCACCTCACCTCTGAAATCACTAATCATATGCGGCGGTTCCACGAACGTATGTGCGGATCTTTGGGTGAAATAGAGAAAGTGTTTCGCTATCTCTTATTCGTTTGGTTAATTGAATCCATTATCAGCATCATATTTGCAGCAAGAGTTTTCTCTACTTCAGAAGGTGGAGTCATTGGAAAAGCCTTTACAGTATTTTACATTTCTGGATATTTACAGAATATTGGTATAATTGCATATCTCTGTACTGCAGCTGGGAATGTTCAGCAAGAAGTAGGCAATACTTTTTTACATTTTAACGTAAAGGAGCTCTTAGAGGGGTCACTATGACCACAAAGCAGCCCTCTACTCATTATACTTCTTATGTAAATATTTATTCGTTAAATATAGGTACGTCTACTAATAGTTCCACTAAATTTACTTTGTAAGTGTATTTACTTGGCCGTCATAATTATGAAGTAGTAGAAATTAAAGTAGTCATTACTTTAGTCATTACAGTTTACATGTAGCATCACAGCAAACTACAAGAGTGACACCCACTTAGCGACATACTTACATGGTTCAACTTACATAAAATTAGGGATTAGGATATCCTGTAACTCAGCTACAAAAACACAAATTATGAAAACAACACTTTACATCTTTTATGTAAACAGGATTGAGAGCCATATTGGCTCAAAAAAGGAGCAAATAATACAGATGCAAATCTATTTACATTGCCTTTTACACTTAAATGTTTGACTGCCTGAGTGGGAATTTAACACTTGACCTTTGAGACCTAAGGGGGGGGGGATTGAGGCTTAATGGCGCGTCGACAACTTCGTCATTAGCGCCAACCTCAGTCACAGTGCAGTGGTCCGGGTTGCCACTGCACCACACATTACAGAGATATTATTCAAACCCCTAATCTAAATCTTGTCATACATCTGTACCTCCTGCAAAAATTGAAAAACACCGGACAGGAGGACAGACTTATCGCCCAATTGACGCACAATGTCATGCGGAAGATGGAAACGACGACGAAAACCATCAAGATGGCAACAATCAACAAGGAAGTGCCGGACCGTAAGTGGCCGCCGACACCAATAACATTCAGGAGGGTCAACCCCCCGCAAAAGGAAACAGTGAGACCTAAGGCTGAAGTCGTACCACTAAGCTATAATGACATGGTCTGAGTTTGTATGACTTATGGGTAGGACGCCGGTCTTTGTCTCAAAGGTACAGCATTCAATTGCAGTTCAGGCAGTCTGACATTTAAGTCTAAAAGGCAATCTAATACTTTTTATCTGTACTTGTTTATCTTTTTAGGTAAGTTAACAGAAATTTGAACCGTTTTGCAAACGTTACCACTACATTACACTAATGAACTATTTAAGGTATTCCGTCATACGAGAAAAATCTTATAATAGTATAGTTACAGATGGTGCGTACCCAAACAAATCGAAGGGGCCAGCCCCTATAAAAAACACACAAAAAAAACGATTTACAATGTCCATCAAGTTTGTTTTAAAGAAAAAATAGAAGTGGCAGAAAGAAAGTAGTTGGTGGAGAATTCCAGCTTAGCACTACTCTTAACTTGATGAATCAACACACAACTTTTATTTTAAACTTAGTTGTTCATATAAGCTGGTAGTTACGGCCTGCAGTATAGGAGGACAAAAAACGGAACAATTTAGATACTCGAACATCACTATAGCGAATTAAGATTTGGTAGGCTAAAGTTAGATCACCACAGAGAAGTCGCTAATCAACTTTCAGGATATCAAGCTTCCAGCATCATGGTGAAACTAGTAATGAGCAGATATGCACATATTCATCAAGCGATGTTGAACTATTTTAAGATGAGGTAGGTGTGAGTAAAAGCCGAATCTAGCGAGTGATCAAGAATATTCAAGCAAAGGGGGGATTGACGCCTAAAAGGCTCAACAACAGCTAGGTCATGAGCCCTTATATCAGCAGTGCAGTAGTCCTAGTTGCAGCTGTTCCACACATTACAGAGATGTTAAGCAACCACCAAATCTAGATCTTATCACGCATCTGTACCTCGTGAAAAAATTGGAAAACCCCGGACAGAAGGATAGACCCATTGCCCAACTGACGTGCTAAGTCTTCTGGAAGATGCTAACGGCAGTGAACACCATCAAGACGGTAATATTGCGCAAGCACACGATGGACAGTAAGTGGCCGGCGACAATAATGACATTTAGGAGGGAATTCCCCCCTCAAAAGGAAACAATGTTTTCGGTTGGTGTGACCAATTCAGAAACAGGCCAGCACTATATCTTCTTGGCGACTGCGTCGTCAAGATCAGAGCCGATACTAGACAATACCTTTTATAGCTCGCAACTTATTGCCGTCATGTCTGTCTCTCAAAGGCTAGGGTGCATGAAGCTTCAAAAGAAGAGTTGGAAAGGCTTCCGAGGGAACGACACTGAGATCCCTTTCTAGATGAACGGAAAGGTCCCTTTCGCAGCAGCATCAAGCAAAGGTTGAGGAAAACTTTTATAGAGTTAAAAAAAGGCTAATGTTAATTTCAGCGAAACACCTAAGAATAAAGTGGACTCGTGTATAACTCTTCTGGTGATAAAGTCAACATGAAAATAGAACTTTTTAAACACATTTTTAACATGAATCCCAAGTTATGTGTGGGCGGACTTTGCAAGAAATAGACTTTATAATATGTTAACAAGAGCAAGGATTACTGTCACCGACTACATAGCTGCACACTTGATTAGGTTAACAACATGTTTGCCAATGTTTTCCCAGTCAATGACGAGATCAATGTCTCTTCGCAGGAATGCGTAAAGAAAAACGTAACTGTAGTTTAAAACTGTCTGGATAATTGTAGTTAACCACTCAGATGCAGTTTGATAGGTCTGATAAAAATCTTCTTTCTTTTGAAAATGAAATGATCCACGAACGGATCCTTGGGGCAAGTGTAATCAGCAGTTGTCCATTTGCTACTGAAGAGTGAAGGGTCCCTCACTGATGGTGTGCTGACATCTTGATATGAATCCATGTGACTAGGGCTAGCAGAAAGTCGAAGAAGCAAAGTTTATTTATAATTTTCGTGGAAGAGAGACGGCTTTACCAAATCCGACAAACTCCACGTTGAATGAAAATCCCGTGGTGGCCATCAGTGATTAACAGATTGGTAGTGCAGGAGCAGGACAAAATGAAATCATGGTGCAAAGAAGCACATACTGGTTAAATTATTCAGTGAACTCATTATCATCCGGGAGGATATTCTCAGTAATAAAACACTGGAAGAACATTTTTGTGGTTTTTTTGATGTAACAGAAAATGTTCTTGGGCTCCTTATTTACTTTGAGTATGAATTGCCTTTCTAAGGAATTTTTAGCATTACGAAACTAATCACAGCTCCACTACGAGCACCTTTGTAAATGCAAAGTAATTACTGGGCGTAGGAAAAGCATACAGCCTCAAATAAGTAGTAATGCATTGAATGAGATCTTCCAGAGTGTACAATGTCAAGATCATAAGGCGTTTATGGCAGTCAGCACTCGAAATAGTAAGTGCATAATAAGCTCACGTATGCTTTGGTAACTGCAACAGAAGTCAATACTGATTTTTTTAAGATCAGTACATCATGTCACGAAGATCGAGAAGAGCATAATGGCAGCTGAGAGGAATATGTAATATTGTTTTATCAAGTAAGCTGGAACTTTCACCTTGATGATGCCTGGTAGCCTTAGCCAACACACGCTGAGCGAGCCGAAATGAGTAACTCAAATAACTGTGATGCAATGGATTCAGACTTGCTGGTATGGATTCCAGAGCAGTCAATGATTCGCACGCTGAAATAACCCATTGAGTAAGGCTGGGAAGTCACGGAAGGTTGTCATGCAGTGGCTTCGGGTACATAGGAATCCAGACCACTTCACGGGCAGTGCAGGACATCTGTCATTTTTAAAAATTTCTAGTCGTGATAGTTCAAAAAGTTTGTATTCAACATCCTAATGAATCTCCCAAAAACAGGTAAACAGGTAATTCGGCAAAAATGCTCATTTGACTTGTTTAAAATAGGGCTGTTTATCTATCCCAGTTGGAACTTTCATAGACCCGTAAATTATTTCAAAATAAAAAAGACGACGTTTTTATTACGAGATAAAATTGACAAAAATTGGTTTTTCCCGGGTTTTGTTGTGGTTGATAATTCGTATCGTATTTAGGAAGAAACATTTTTTTTTATTTTGGCTGCATTTTGTGATGTCTGAAAGCATCAAATGGGATAATGCTTTCTTTTAAACTAGTAAAGTCAGCATTTTGGGGGAATTAGTTGTGTGTCCCTTTGGTTTGTAATGTTAAACTTTACGGCCAGGAGGGCACACCTATAAAACCTTTTCAAGATTCATTACATTTCGGATAGCGATTAGATGTCGAAATTCAATTTTTCTACACTATTACAACATGAAATCTTAAAAATTTTTTTTTATCTACCCTTGCTGTAGTGTTGAATGAAATACATAGCTTTTATAGAACCGATTTTTTTGCTGCATGTGAAGAAAAGGTGCAGAGGTGAGTGTGCTGTACATTCTCAGATGTTGAATGGGAGAAAAGCTGTACCTCCTCCATGGATTTTGGATCGCCATCAATATCGTCTGGAGGTTTTTGAAAGTCTGATTGACTCACAGCTTCGCTTTAGCTGTCACTAAAGTACCAATTGGCGGAAGATAATTTACAGTAACTAAGCATCAAACACTGCCGTGCACAGAAATGTGCATGTACCCCATAACGTCATCACATCCCCGATTGACCAGAAGTGACGTCAATACCCCACCCTCACGTAATTTCAGCACTAGCCCCACTACATGTATTCTTACAGACCCAAGATGAGACTGACGCTCGATTTAGATTTATTCTTTTCTCACAACGTTTGGTAGGAATTAATATCGGACTCACCGTGGGAGGAATTTTTCTTATTACAAAAACTCTACTCATTACTGTAAGAATATAATTGTAGACAAGAAATAAACAATTAGCCTAATGTTTAACCATCTTGGTGTTTCAAGGAGAAATTAAATCTCTCTCTATTTACGTTTGCATTTAGTAAAAATGAGACTTTCATTAACACTACTTTGTTGTGTATGCACCAATATTGGGTGTATATTAATAAAATTATAATTTATTGTATGGCTCTCATTTTTTTCAGATAACTGAAAAATTGCTGACATATACCATAGTCCTTACCCAGATGAAATAAGAATGAAGCAGTGAATTTGACATGAAATTAGGAGCAGCTCTAGGCTAAAAACATATTTTAATCAAATTTGTATGATTACATAGATCTAGTCTTTTTAAATAGAACCGCACTGGCACTGTACGATTATGCTCAGACTGCAGGTCGTACGAAGCCAAGAAGTAACCATGCTATCAACTTGTTATGCCTTTATTCGATAAAGAAAAAGTGTGTATGTCACCAAGGTGCCGGTCACCTGAAAAATAAAAGACAAGGTAAGTTTGCATAACCAAAGAGCAGAAAAAATAATCCCACCAAAACGTTTTTTTTCTTTGCTAACGTCTGTTAATTTTACACTTCTTTATCTTCCTTATTGTCTTCATGAATTTTCCAAGTGATTAAAATACACTGCTGATAATCACTGTGTAGCATATTGCTGTTATTTCTTCACAACTTTGTTTTCCATGTCTTTTGGAAGATAGTCTCACAATTCCTCGTCAATTTTCAAAAATGTACAAAGTTAATGATAACATCCCTATCGTAAATGGCGAGTGTTGTTAATCCAACCCATGTGGCTGGTAAACACACTTTGCTAGATCATACGAATTATGTTACTCGCCCAATCTAAAACAATTAACGTGGTTTGCCATTAATTGTTAGAATCAGTAAGTCAGGATTTACCAAGGTGTAATCCAATAACTGGCTCTTATAAAATCAAACTCAGATAGTGACATATGATAGCTACGAAAATATTTTGGTTTTATGTAAAACGTGTAGAATTCTTACAGTGTTTGTTTAGCACTGCTAAGGCACAAAGCAGTACGTCTAATGAAACCCAAATATGCCCGTTGTATTGTGGGTAGGATTTTGTCTGCAAGATTTTTCAATAATTTTATCAGAGTATTATGTTTCATGTTCATTAATTTTTTTTTGGTGGTCGGTACCCTCGTTATTTAAGAAAGACCAATGTCACTGGGTAAAGGTCGGACCTCTAAGTCATGCTGACACAGTTAATTACATCTGGATGACCGTGTTTGTAAATAAAAAACATTCCACACAGATTATTAATATTTGCAGAATATTAGCTTTAACATAAATTTGCTTTTAATTAGACACTTTTTGAAGTGTGGCATTATTTTTCTCTTCAAATCAAATAAAAATTGCAGTTTATACTTGAACATGGCTGAAAAAAGTATGTCGTTCTCTTCCTAGCATTAATTCTTTATTCTAGTGCTTGCATTTATTTTATAATTAGGTATGAGCCATTCACATACTTTTTCATGATTCTGCTGAAGTGCTGACTGTGGGTTTATGCTTGATTCACAACCATAGGTAAAACTATGGAACCAGCTCTCTAAGTACAGTCTGCAAGTATTGCTTACCGTTAATAGAAACACCTTGTTGATCATGAAGAAATCAGAGGCACTGATTCCAATGCTTGTTCCCATTAAGCGTGTCATGAATAATGTCAGCTCAAATCTAGATTCTTCTTTATCATGCAACTGCAAAAGGAATAAAGGTAATTATGAGATACAGGTGTTTTCGCTACATACGTATACTGTATTGATCTTCACTGGTAGCTATATTTGGGTCCATGACAATTCGGTCCCAAAATTACAGATAGTGCTACAATTCGGTCCCGTACAAAAAATAACCATACGAAAATTCGGTCCCGCAAAAAAAAAGTAACTCGACCGAGTGGTTAAGCGGGTTTATGTAAATGAATGCTAAATGGGGGGGGGGGGGAATTGAGGCTTAATGCTAAGTAGTTGAGCTCCAAGTAGTAGTATAAATCAACGCAACAATGGCAGATACCAGTCGAACAAGCAATGCCATGGAGAGCTGGAACAGAATCTTTGATTAGCCATAGTCATCCTACTGTGTGGAAAGCCATCAAAGCCATTGAAACGGACTAAACTCATTAGCATTGGCCACTGCTCAAGAAGCAAAGGGAGAACTTCCACCGAAACGTGTAGGACCTCAAGTTTTAAAATTGCAGCAACGATTGGGGAGCGATCACGAATTCTCTAACCCTTTTTTCTAAGAATTTAGACTTTAGACTACCTCCCCGTCCCCATTTGTAGCACCAGTGTTCTTAACATAACTCCTGCATCCAAAAATACGTCACCTTTCCTTTCAACATCCTCCTCCCCCCCTTCCCCCTCACTGCTCTAATGCATACTATTTTTAGGGCGAACTCGGTTTTACAAGCATTCCTTACTACCTAGAGGCGTAATGACAAGTTATTTTGAAAAAAAATTTTCAAGTTGTAAACAAAAGTAGAAACTGGCATTGTACCCAACATAAGATTCTCATTTTTTTTAGTCATAGTTTAATAGTTGTTGTTCAAATTTTAACTGGCATTTTATTTTTTTTTAACTTGGAAAAATTTTTGACTTGGAACCGAATTGTCGTATGTGGTCTTATTTTTTGGGGACCAAATTGTCCGGGGCCGAATTGTCGTGGTACCAAATTGTCGCGAACCCTTACATTCATATACTTTCATCATATGCTTTGTTGATCTACACTAGTCGCAACAGAACGAATGAAGTTGAATATTATTCCTCATTTGCAATTCGTCAGATTTAGTTGATTTTTTTTTATAGGTTGCTGGTTTTACCTGATTTGAACCAAAGAATTTAACACTTGGACCTACTACTTTCTGAGAAGGTGTAGAAAACTGACAAAACTTGGCTTGAACACGAAAAATAATGTATTCAGGAGTTAATATAGTATGTGTAGTAACTAAGTGTGTCTAAATTATTGTATTTTGATAGTGAAGTTCTGGCAAACAATAATTAATTAAATTGTGCTGGCCAGCAGTTCAATGTTAAAATCATTCTTAAGGTGTTGTAGACACATGTAAGTGCTTTTACTGCCAAGAGGCTGAGATGACATCATGCAACAGTAGACTGTTTGATAGGAATCCAATAATTATATGCCTAACTGTTGCAGAGTACATTAGCAAGAAGAACCATGGCTCAGTGGCAGATTGTATTTTTACTTTAGTATAGTTTCATTGATTTCAGTGTTGAGTAAAATATGGCAGTGTTACACATTATTGGAATTGCGTGCCTCGAACCCTTTTATGAAGAAAAATATGCGAAGAAGTGATATGCAAGGGCGAAATTGATGTTAATATTGTTGGCAGGCAAGTGGAATAGTTACTTATTGACCATGAATCAGTACATGCCATTGTTAAACCATGGATTTAAAATTTATTACTGCAGCGTGCGATACATTAGTTATTACAACATTTAATTATTGTTTTAAGATTTTATTTTATTTTACAGGTCGTTGTAACAGTTTTTATAACCGTTCTAGAATGCTAATAAAGTTTACTGTCAACTAGGTGAAGAAAGTTGTTCTTTTTTGCGCATTTGGCGTCCAATGAAAGTCAATTAAAAAAGCTTAAGAGAGGCC
>JAHWFP010164898.1:7244-27477 GCA_023313725.1 Lithobius niger | reverse complement strand
AACCATGCGGCAAGACAGCTTAAAAACGGTGTTTAGAGAAATGTAGATGATCCAGGCGGCAAGAAGGTCCAAAAACTATCTGTGACGAAAAGCGCGAAAACGTTGGATGTAGGTGACGTAAACGCCAGTGTCGTAAATAAAAATTGCTAAATACTTAAAAGATGTTTACTACACTGTTATAGCATCAGGCTTCGTCTCCCAGTCACCAATGCATGCTGTTTTATTACCAAAATTAAAAAAAAATCTCGCCAAAAAAACAATAAACAAACATTAAAAAAGTTATCGTATAAAATCAAACACGTTATCGCATATATCGTAAATTCGGCGCAGAAAAGCTTTGAAGAAAATGTTACATTCAGCGAATTCGACAACCATGGTGAATTTATTGAAGTTATAACGTAGGAGACGCAGGGAGGTGATGGAGGGGTTGGTGAAGGAGGAGATGTTGCAGTGTTGTGGGAAGATATGGATGTGTAGGGGGGGGGGGACGAACGGTGAATGGGCCTGGAGGGTGGTGGTTCATTTCACCTACACCGTTACCTTTATTATCTAAACTCCCTGTGATGTCAAGAAGCTATAACCCTATCTGAAGACCCACTGAGATCGCATAGGTTAGTGGGAAAATATAGCGTCGCCTGGAATAATTTAGGTTAGCGTCATGAATTGATACGGCCACTGTATTTAACTAAGAGGTGCCATAGAACATTTCGTTGCATTTGTAGCTCCCATCTTGACTGGTTAACTAGTTAAATTTTGAGCATAATTCCCTTCCCTAGAATCAATTTTGATTTCGGTTGCTGGCAAAATATAAACTGCACGAAACACTTCCTTACAATCTAAACAGCTAAGTACCAACAGGAAGACCGAATTTTTAGTAACAGCTTAGAATACATATCGTATTCATCGTAGTCTATTTTGATTTACCCTTTTAGTATGGAATAACTTTTGCCTCTAAAAATAGTTTTCAATTTAGTAGTTACCGGTACGTGAAAAGATTACTGTTAGTCTTAGGGTGGCCGCACACCAACTTAGATGTTTAGTCGCACGACAAAATATTTTGTCCTAACATATCTGAACGTGCTGCAGACAGCTTCAAAACCATAGCAATGAGTTGAGCGCCACACACCGGATGAGACACTGTCGCGAGATGTTATTTAGGCGTCGCACGACAACAAAACGAAGCTCCTGTTGCGACTTAGTGGAGTCTCTCCACCAGATACGACGTTTTCTCGCGCAACGTTTCGTCGCGATACATTTGCCTAATTTTGTGTGCGACCAGCCTAAGTTTGTAGATTGGGATGACTTTCGTTCTGCAGAACCATTCTGTGCGGACACGTTAGGGGGTCAACCTTTTATTCACAGATGACGTGTGGAGGGTTCAACCATTTTTATACGCGTGGCTTTTGCGTCCTCCTTAGTTTAAGGCTGTGGGAGGGACTGTACGCAATAAGACGTCCATGCAAGAGGGTGATTCATGGACAAACAATTTCGGAAGTCGCACATGCAATGAAATAACTATCCAAACGATGGGATAAAGAGTAAATAAACGTCGTCAGAAATTAGGTTGAATTCGGAGTGATTACATGAATAAAAAAAATCGCCGATCTTTTCTAAATTGTTACCCCTTCATCGGTAACGAAGTGGGAGGGAGTTCGACGTTTATGATGTCATCTTCTTGGGGGGAGGGGGGTGGGGGGAGAGAGGGTTGAAATTGTGGAAAGTGTGACGGGAAGGGAGCCAACAACAATTGCAAAATTAGCGTGACGTCATTTGCGTAGGGCCTCCATTACTATGCACACAAAAATGAAAGTGGCGCCATCCAGTATGATGTAAATACATTACTTGTCTGTTACCCAACGAGAGCCACAAATTACGACAGACTATAACTCGTCCCAATCTACACCTTAATTCTGTACAGGAATTTCATTGCTCAATTTTTTAGTTGAGTTTCAGTTAATTCCATTTGTTTCATTTTATTTTTTGGTCATTTCTAAATTCCTGTTTTGTTGTCCATTGACGTAGCGGAAAATTTAGATTTCTCTCATCTTCTTTAACCGAGAACTTTTGTTTAAAAACGAAACGAGTAGATGAGTCACCGCTGGAGAGCCACATCACGTCCTTTATTGTGTCGCCCCCCCCCCCTCCCCAAAGCTCTTGTATGTAGTTTAGCTCTCACCTTCACTAAGCTAACGGTGCATTTTCCATTTTTAATTCTTTTAGTTTTGTTTAGTTTATTAACGATTTTACATGTCTTGAAAACTGTACCACTCTCCTACTGATTTTAATGGAGCCAAACGCAGCTAAAGTCAAACGCAGGTCGGCCACGTAGCAGGCTCCTGATCTACAACAAGCTAGCAAAAGTTGCAAATATCAAAACTTAAAGGTTAGTGGTATCACACTTGTAACTTTCGATCTCCTGCTGATCGGTGCAATAAAGGCTATTACCTTTCCTCGCAGGAGGAATGATCACAGGGAAAAGGATGCGGACACATCCTACCTCTTTCCGCTTCCCGTGTTCTTCCTTGCAAAGTACTACGATCACTTAAGGCTCTCCTCACACGTTCACACTGTCTTCGTATTCAAATAGGCCTGACTGTACATTGAGCCATCCCCCCCATAAATAAAAAGAGTCAACTGGCTGGAGACCCAGTGACCCCAGTCGATAGCGACCACCATCTAACCTCACGGTCAGGAGCAACGTTCTGATCCACGTGAGCCCTTGCTAATCCTGCGTATACTTTGACCGTTTACACCAGCCTTGCCTGATGACTTTAACGTAAGACAAACAAATCACAACATATAAAGAAAGTGAAAGGCTTAAGAGGGGCAATTAGCAGAAAGTGTTTTGGGTTAATGGGGTGACTCACCCCTCCAACATCCGGTAGTGTCGTTATCAGCCGTGCCCTTCCACGCGGACTGAATGGCGCTGTAGACCCCCTTCCCCCCCCCCCCCCGCGACACACATACAATACAAAACAAAGTCGTATCCCTGTAATTCTTCAGAGCGTATACCTTAGGTACGGACTGGCATCCACCTACCAGGTTGCGTCACTTACTAGTTTGGGATTTAGAAGTTGATTTTTGACAAAATAATAATAACTGGCTGTACCGCCCCCCCCCCCCCCCCGGCGGAAGGTGCGCCGGTCAACCGGTTCCCGCATACCTGAGCGAAATACTGCAGTGGGCAGTATGAAATGAAAAGGCTGCCGCCTGCTTCCTCCTCCAAATCCCCTTGCATCCTACCCAGTTGTATGGTCTGATTTTCCCCCATGCCCCCAACCTCTTTCTCGTCCCGCACTGCCTCCCCTGTCCCTTACCCGGATTCTTCATCCCCGTCCCCCGTCCCCATCCCTGCTTCCCCTCCATTTTAACCCCTGCTTTTTTTGTCTTTTTTCAATGGAGGACGCTCAATTGCCCGTTTCTCCGTTCTGACACCAAGCGCAATAAATCCAACAACGGTCGTGCATGTAGTGATTGTTACTGAACCAACTTTGATACTCTTCAAGTCTGCTCTAAGAGGCAGCATTATTAAAGCAATATTTCGATTGTTACTGATTGTTACAGGCCACACCCGTTTGTTTGTCATTGTTGGTCGCTCGCCCTCTTTCATTGTAGTGGATAATTCATAATGATGAATTTGCTTGCCCAGCCTAAGTGTATTGTATATATATAGATATTATGAGTCTTTACCACTTCATCAGAAATTGTATCTAACCCAGAAGCATGAAATTTATCTCTTTCCTACTCAAATTTTCCGTAGTCTTTCACATTAAATTCAAACGCATATTATTACTCGAAATTCGAGCATTTCCACAATTATAATTTTGACTTAGTTTTCTCACACAATCTAAATGAAACCTTTTCTATTTTTACTTTACTTACTCTAGAAGTCCAGAATCCACATTCATTTTCGGAATTTCATCCAGTTTCTTTTGATATCCGCCAATAAAATAAATTCTTTTGGTAAGACGTCACAAGATCTGCTTTCAGGTCCGATGTTAAAAAGATTGAGGTAATTCTTCCAATGGTTTTACATCAAATGCCAGTCGTCAACGTTAACAGAATAGCTGGTATTCGGTCCACTTGGTTTTGGTGTCACACAATTTAAGTTTCAGAAGGTTCAAATAGTGGCCTAACAGCGTCGAAAACTTGAATCCTACGCCAGCTAGAACGTCTTTTTTTATTTTCTCCATCCTCTCTCTTTGGCGGTGTGGTTTTTCGTTGAATGTCAAGACGAGCCTTGTGTTCCTCAATTAGTCTTCTTACGAATCCCAAATTCGTGTCTGTCTAGATTTTTCTTCGTCCAATTTCGAACGTTTCATAGTTCTGAAATGGCTCGACAGATCATCATCTTTGGAGGGTTTGCTGTTTCGCCCAAACCTTCGCAAAATATTAGCTCAAAATCTCAAATTGGTACGAGATTCTTCGTTTTTTCAAAATCTGCGCCGCCAATACATGCCCTGACGCAATAGCGTGGAGGATCAGTCCCTAACTGATGAATCCCCTCTTTAACCTAACCAAACCTTGACGATGGAAACGTGAGTCCTGATGCTGTTCTGTTTTTTTCGATGCTGGATTGGCTCTCCTGACTTCAGGCACGGAAGGATGTCGAAGGCACGAAGGTTTCGGATCGATTGGGAATTGCGAGTATTCTAAATATTTTATCCCTTTTTTTTAAAAAAAAAGCTTCTCCTTTTCTCGTCGGGCACTTTGACCCAAGTCGTAGCCCTGTCGAGATACGGCGCAGATAGGACCTGTGCACTCTTGCAGTGTATTACACCGTAACATAAAAAGTAGCGTAATTCACCTTCAGAAGTAGGTTACTGGCCAGAATAATTGCCAAAGTCAGTCCAACAAATAGCAAAGGCTGCATCTTCGTACGAAGTGTCGGGTTGTAAAGGAACCTCAAATTAAAATAAGGGAACTTGAAAGAAAAACTTCCGAACACAACTTCCCTCGATCTTACATCGATCTACGCAATTTCTAATTGATGAGCCTAAAGGGAATTTTAAAGATTCCAACCATAATGGCGTCTGCAACAGTTGTCCAAATTCCAAAACTGTAGCCATGCCCTTGGCAGTTGCCCTAGGCCAAAAAACTAAGCTTGCATCCATGTGGTTCAGTATTGTTTACAAGTGGTTCCGCGTTGATTACAATTGTTACGAGGGTATTAAAATATAATGCTGAGTCAAAAAGACCCGCTGGTGAAAAGTCCGATTGACGAAGTGGTGGGGGTACCTGCAGCGTCAAAAGTCTTTTCAAGTTGCTTGTGCCGAAAGTCTTCATGTTGGCTTCAATAATCTCGTCGCATTTAAACATTAACGACGTGCAACAATTGTGTCTTCCCACGCAAAGACTTTTAAAACTTGCTTTGATTCCCAAACTTTAACATGTCCCGACGTTGGAACAGCTTTCTGGACCTATTTAATTCGAAATTCATTTCAATTTCTTTCAACTTCAACCCTATTTTACTAACGTGTCTCCCATTGTCAGTCCACCCGCAATAATTCAGGTGAGCCATTAAATAACAGTAAACTAACCCCGGCCTGACGCATTTCATCCACTGGTGAAGTATTGGTATTCCAGGGTTGAAGAATGAAGAGTCGATCCTCCTTGATGCTGCGGTAACCTAAACTTCCGTCACAACAAATTTTGGTGCATCGGCAGGGAATCGAAGCCGGGCCACCCGCGTGGCAGGCAATCATTCCATTACTGAACCACGGATGCCGCATTACAGTTAACATGGTCGCATACGATAAGGCAGCTGGTGTATTTCTGGAAAGTCTGCTGCATCCTCCCGACGCCCGTACCACGAGCGAACTGTAGCCTTTATCATAATCCTAATCTTTGAACCCAGGTTGCATCCTAGTTGAGCTCCTGGTGACATCCGGATTGCCATCTACTGTATTTCTCTATCCTCCTATACCCTAAAAACTTGCCACCAATGGCCGCGAAAATCCTAATTCACCATGATAGGTCACAAATATTTTGCCCCTTTTATTAAACGTGCCTTATTCTATTGGTTACTTTGACCCAAGTCGTAACATTGAACACATTGTAATTTCCTCCTCCGATGGATTGGCCAGAATAATTGCCAAAATCAGTCCAACAAATGGCAACGGCTGCATCTTCGTAGATAGTGTCGGTTTGTAAGGGAACATTTCAAATTAAAATAATGGAAAATTGAAATAAAAACTCTCGAAGAAAATTTCCCTCGAACTTAACAATGATCAACGTGTTCCAAGGTGTACCAGGAACGTGAGAATCAAGTAGGAAAATGAAGCCACCATTTCGGGGAAGAAAGGACACTGCATGTAATCGAAAGTGGAACGATTTAAAAAAATATAACTGTCTCGCTACTGACTCGTAACTGCATACCAATGCCGTGCATACCTCTGCCGTCATACCAATTTATACAAAAAAAAATTGCAGTTAACGGATGACAATTCTTCAGGCAGATTTTCACAAAAGCACAGTTAATTTAATTAAACCTAGGTTAAGAATAATGTATTCCAATATATTTTTTGAGTGAATTGGAGGCCTGGTGTGCAACCTTAGGTTAAAAATGCATCAGGTGATAAAATTTATCGATCATAGTGTGTCTTGTCAGCCATTTTAATATTTTTTTTTGGGGGGGGGGGGGAGTTAACAGTCCTTTTTTTCTACAAGTATTGTACCCCCTTTACACCTTTACTAATGTAAGACATTGCCAGATCGCCTCCAATTCAATAATTTTTTTTTAACTCAACTTCCTTGACGTTGCACAGGGTCGTCGATTTCGTCACCTCTCCCCCCCCCCCCCCCCAGCTTCTGCTGCTTCATTTTCCTGGATTTTCCGATTTTCGACCAGCAATTTGAATTTCTAAAGGGTTTTAGTGTGCGTTAACCCACCCGGTGATCTACCCGATGCAGCCCTAAGACTCTGCACTGCACTGCGCTGCACTCCACTGCACTCCACTGCACTGTGACTGAGGTTGGCGCTAATGACCAAGTTGTCGACGCGCCATTAAGCCTCACCCCCCCCCCTTAGACTCTTGTAAAGACTCTTAACAACAATATCCCTCCCGCATCGACTCGAACAGACAATCCGAGAATATCCACTATGGCAATACTGCGACAATAGTGTCAAGTAGCGAAAAAGTCACACTTACTTCGCTTCAATAATGTCACATAGTCGTATTTAAACATTAACAATGTACAACAATTGTATCTACCCAAGCAAAGGTGGATTATGGGATGGCTCCTAATTTAGAACCCTTAAGTCGCCTCCCACCCACTTAAAACTAGCCTTGATTCCCAGCCTTTAACATGTCCCAAATTGTGAACAACTTTCTGGCCTTATTTAATTGAAGATTCATTTCAATTTCCTTCAACTTCAAACCTATTTTACACATGTGCCTCCCATCGTCAGTCCACCCGTAATAATTCAGGCGATCTATTAAATAACAGTATTGAATCCCAGTTTGACGCATTTATGAGGTCTGTTAATTTCGGTCGTTTAACCCCTTTATTTCTCTAATGTGATGGCTGTTATTTTGGATCCTTTAACTCCTTTATATTACAGAAATGTGAGGGCTGTCTTATAAGGCCTATTATTTAGATCTGTCTTTTCAGCTGTCACGATTTACTGTCTTAATGGCCCTTTTAATTACTGGTTAGATCGAGCTGGGTTACCCTTACCGGACGTATTGGATTTTTTTAATGTCCTCTGCTTTAAAAGCTTAATAATTGAAGCTGTGAGTATGGGGATACGAGCTCTAATGCTTTTTTTCTAAGTGTCGAAGCCGTTTTTCGTTCAGTTATTTCACTAATTAATTCAAAGCCAATCCGTCCCGTCCTTTACTTTTACTGCTTTTACTGAATAATGGTGACGTATTATTTTATTCGACGGTTGAAGAATGAATATTCGATCCTCCTTGATGCTGCCGTATAACCTACAATTCCGTCGCAGCATCCTCGTGAACGGGTACACCTCTAAATTCCCATTATTTTTAATGGATAACTAGCTAGTAACGCAATACTAATTTAGCTGTTGATAGAACTTAAATCTATTCTTAAACTAAATCTAGCTGTCATGTTGACAGGACTTCTGTCACACTGAAAAACACGGGGTATAGTCATTATTTTTCTGTATCATGAGAGTAGCAATTTTGGTCTCATGTATGTGTAGCTTTAAAAGTAAATGTCGTCAATAGCGGCTTGCAATCTAGCTGATCATAGTGCGTGCCTTCAACATTTCTGTTGCCCCTGCCAAACTGGCAAACTTGCTGTCGACATGAGGGTAAATTGCCACAAGGGCTCGGGGTCCGTCGCTAGCACGTCGCATGAATACAGGCTATATACTTAATGAAGGGGGGGGGGGGACCGTCCAGAAGTCATATAGTTCAACAGTCACGTACCTGTAATGACCATTATTAAAATTTACGCTTACGCGCTATTATAATCACTGGAATTCGCGTTCAATGAACACCTTTCTTGAAAACTTGTCTCATGTTCGAAGTCATTATTTGTACCACTATACCATGCGCCGTGGCTGTTTGATGTGACATGCATGTCACGTGACTGGGCTAGTCCACTCAGACGGCCAAATAGCCGTTGTTCTCGTTCATCATTGGCTAACTCATGATGACGTCACGGCAAACAGCCATTACGCGTGGTTTAAGTTGTCCAGAGCGATCTGAGAAGCGTTTTAGCATCGAGGTAGAAGCCCCAACCACTACCTGAAGTCAGACTGGGATATAGGAAAGATACGAATAATGACTTCATACGTGAGACAAGTTAACAATAAACACGTTCAGTGCGATTTCCAGTAATTATAATAGTGATGATAAAAAAAAAACGGATTGTTGTACGATGTAACTTCTGGCTGTTTCACCCCTTTCATTGAAATTAGCCTGTATCCAAGTGGTGCGGAAGCGACGGATGACGAGCCCCTGTGAACTTGCCACTGGCTATGACGTAATCCTCACGACTTTTAGTCTTAAACCTATCTGCCGACAGTCGGAGCGTAGCAGCTAGCTGTCGACACGACCTTAAACCCCCTTAACTCTCACGGCTTTCGTAAAAATGGAGGGATCTACCGACAAAAAGTTCTTCGCGACCAGTCTTTCTTTGCCGTGGAAGCCAGCACTCTCTCCAACCGTAGACGGCAGAAGAGCAGTCCATTATGCAAGTCCAAGCTTACACTATGGGTCAATCCCCACGTAACCCAAACTTGATTGTTTGTGGACAAACACGATTTTATTTTGGTACAACGGGTCAGGTGTTTTCGTTCATTCGCCAGGTCGGGAAGAGGGGGTTTGGAGAGAGAAAATCACCTTTTTTTATCCGGTTGGTTCAGCCGTTCAGTTCACCGCTCACGAGCCCAACGGGAATGGGAGGGCAAAGGAGAGAGGGAAAAAAAACTTGGAAACGAAAAAAAAGCAGAAGGAGGAAAAAAAAAACACAGATTTTCCGCTTCATCGGTGAGACGCAGTCATTACGTCATTGCTGCCGAAGCTCCATCGATCACTAGTTGGCGGCGTTGGCGTTCGGAGCTTGCCGCCTGCGTAAAAGTCTCCAGGTAACACCGAAATCAATTTGCCTCAAATCGCTGCCTGTCCGCCTCAATCTGCTCTTAAATCAAGCGTGATTGGCTGTTTCAGTCCGGGGCTTGAATGCAGGCAACAACGGGAAGGTGCGATGCAGCTTAGATGCCTTGACAAGCGGCCATTTACTGCGCTGGCAGTAGTCAATTGCTGGTTTATCGAACGTGTTGTTGTACGGCCCACTTCATGCTATGTTGGTAATGTCCAAAAATAAAATAGCTAAAATTACTATATAAACCAAAAAAAAGCTTGTGGGGGGAAGGCCGGGCTTCGGGGGTATACGTTCAAATTCGTAATAATTCACTCGAGCAGTCTATTATTTTTTTCGTGCAGATTCAAAAAAAATTAACGAAAATCATGGCTGAAAATATAAGACTCCAAAGTATCAAAAAGGCTATGAACAGTTTGTCGCGGATTAAGTCACACTCTTCGTTACTTGGTTTTCGGATTGGAAGTAGCCCTCTTGGTGCCCAAGGTGAGCCATGTCACTGGCGCCTCCCCCTCCTCCCGCCCCTCATTTTAATGAGAAGTGTTTTCCTTCGTTGACACTTACTATATGAACTTGTGTCTGCCGGATTACACAACCTTTACAGAGTATGCAAGCACATTGTGCAAGGAAAATAGTATTGTGTTAAAATAGCGTAACAGTGTAATTGCAAGGTAGGAACTAAAAATTGATTAGGAACTTAGCCTACACACTTGCAACTGACAATATCACGAAAAATGGGCAAAAGATTGCGAGTTGCAGCGTTCTTATTATTGCTGGCTACTTGGATCCTGTTCTCGTCAATCGGTGTGTAAGTATTTGAATTTCGTTTAAGTACCAAGTTTTACTTTTATGATTTTAAGTTCAAGTTTTTTTACTTCACGTCCAAAAAAAAAAACCCTCCGTATCAATCCACAAACATCTCGAAATGGCGGTGTGAATAAATAAACTAAAACGGGAACTCTTGGCTTGACCACACACAAAAATTGAAATACAAACAGCTAAAAGCAATTTTTGTCAACAAAAAAAAAAAAAACAAAAAAAAATCACAGAAATACATTTCGTCACCACATGTGACAGGCTACCAAATCAATTTCAAAGTGGCTTATAGAATACATAGTTTCTATGCAAATAATTACACACCGTAATTAGGATATATTAAAATGTCATAAAATTTTAAACTATAATTTCATCCAATTTATGCTCACACTAATAAGCAGCAAGGAGTGGAAAGCCACACAAATGCAAGGACAGGTCGGTAATGTCGGGCGGAATTAACTTATGAGATGGGTTGGAGTGAAGGATGGTTCAGTGATGGAACGAAATTACTACAGAAACAGGAGTTGCCATTGATGTTAATTTATTGGTTCAGTTCTAAGATGTTTGGGCTCGTCTGCCATGACATTATCCCTGTCAATAATTATTCTAATGGGATGAGGGTGATTGTAGTGAGAGATTTGGGGCCATGAATGGTTAAATTTGGGCAGTTGGAGGACTAATGGTGGATAATTTCTAGTATATTTCGAAAGAGGACTTACTTGGTTACAGGAAAAAACAGAATGAGGGTTGGGGATTTTACTATATTGTTACCCTGACACTGAGCTGTTATATTGTTGGCTAGGCATTGCACCAGTTTACAATCTCATATTATAAGGTACACAAGTTGTACATTGTTGTTAACAATTGTTCATGACAATACAGTGTACAGAGAGTTGTTGGAGGAAAAAGGCAAACTGAGAAAGAGGTCTGCCAGGCAAGGTCGATTATTGAGTCAAAGTAGCACAAGACCACCGTGAGTGAACGTCCAGTAGGGCTGACGAGTGTCGGGTCACCATGGCAATTCAATCCCTACAGAATATTTAAAATCTCTTTTAAAAAGAAGAGGGGGGAGGTCTTAATAAAGGAGAGCACAGAAAAAAAAACCGGAAAAACCAGAGGGGTGGAAAATAAAGGGTGACGTGGGATGCGGAAATAAGAGATGAACATGTGGGTGATTGAAAATAAAAGTGATTTTGTAGAAAAAAAAAAAGGTTAAAGTGAATGGAATAGAGAAGGAGCTTTGGGAATGAGGCTAAATGGCGCGTCGACAGCTTGGTCATTAGCGCCAACCTCGGTCACAGTGTATTGGTCTAGGCTGCTACTGTGCTACATATTACAGAGATGTGAACCAAACCCCAAATCTAGGCCTTATCGTATATCTGTACCTCCTGCAAAAATCGAAGAAACCCGCACAGGAGGACTGACTGAATCATCGCTCATTTGGCGACAAGATGCGACAATAAACAAGAACGTAACGGACCGTGAGAGGCAGGAGACACCAATGACATTCAGGAGGGTTAACCCCCCCCCCTCTCAAAAGGAAGCAATGAGTAAGATTGGTGTGACCAATACGCAAACGGGCTAACACCACCTCTTCCCGCTGACAAGCCGAGTGCCATTCCTGTAGAGTGACCTGAATAGCCCGTAACTTATTGCCGCTTTATTTGCCCCACAAGGCTTGCCAAGCAGCCAGCAATCTCAGATGTAGAGCTGGAAAGGCGTCCGAGGGAACAAGGCTCAGATCCCTGTCGAGAGGACCAGAAAGGGGCATTTTGCTACAACATTAGATTGCTCGTTCCCAGCTATTCCAACATGGCCTGGGATCCAGGACATAATCACAGTTTTCTGCTGACGAGGCAAGCGGGAAAGCAGAGCTTGGATTCGCAGTGTTAAGAAGTTCCGAGGGTTGTATGATGTCAAGGACCTTCAGGGCACTCATGGAATCCCTTAAGATGATAAAATGAAAGGCCTGAAGATCAAGGATCGATGTAACAGCCAGACTGAGTGCCGGAGGTTCCACCAAAAACACAGATCAGCCTGATGGAAGGCGAAGGGAAACAGTCATCTTCTGACTTCGACCCATCAGAGAAGAGCCGCTGATATCCGGTGTACTAATGATACAGCCGCCCGAACTTCTGCAAGGGGTGGAAGGGCGGGGTATGGGGGTGGCAAGAATATTGAACTGTGTGGAGGGCGGAGTGAAGAGGAGGTGAGAAGTAAAAGAAAAAAAAAAGGAGGGCGGTGAAAGGTACAAAAAACCGGAAGGAAACTTATTACAATAACGTGCATTATGTGATATTATATTTATTAATTACGGTAGTTATTTTTTTGTATAGAAACTTGTGCAAGCCTCTATGAAATTGATTTGGTAGCCAGATGAGCCACACGCGTGGTGGCGAAATGTCTCTCTCTGTATATTTTATGATATTTTTTTTAATCGGTTTTAATTGTTTGCGATTTTTAATTTTTTTGTGGTGAGTCAAGCCTTCCCTTGTTCGCTAGTCAATCCCTAACGAATCGTTCATCGATTGTTCTTACAACCATACGAACACGACGGCGCCCATTAATAATACAAGCGTAACTAGTGATATGTTAATTACACGGAGAAGCCATTATGAGTAATAAATCTTCCTGGACTGTATCTCAATGTAGCTTTCAACATTAAATTATGAATGGTTCACGAGCAAAATACAAGTAACGTCTATAGACTCTTTCGCAATCCGGATACATCCTGGCAAACAGCAAACCTGCTCTCTTATGGTTACGCGACTGCAAAGCTTCCGGTATTATTCATAAAGTATACTTCCGCCGGTAATTTCGTCGTGAGTTTAGTGTATATTCCGTTAGTGAGAATTCTACAATCATTTCCGAATGAAACCGAGTTTCATCGGAATGGACACACGGAATCTTAAAAGCGAGATAAGACAATTATTCAACCAGCATCTACGTTAGCGCACCTAACTTATAAACTAAAACCTTAGCATGTTAGAAAATATCCTACGAAGGGTATAAATCCCATGAAACCAAGGGGGGGGGGGGAGATGAGGCTTAATGGCGCGTCGACAGCTTGGTCATTAGCGCCAACCTCAGTCACAGTGCAGTGGTCCGGGTTGCCACTGCACCACACATTACAGAGATATTATTCAAACCCCTAATCAAGGATTCCATTAATACACAACTAACGGAATTGAGAGCCGTATCGCCGTTAAGTGTCCCTCATGTTAGTAATGTAAGTACTTTAACTTCCATCCAACGGCCAGTAATGAACTCTAATTCATTGAACTCAATCGCTTGGTTGGTCTCGTGATGTCTCGCGCTATTAAATCCTATCAGGAATGGCATAAAGGAGCACCCCCCCCCCCCCATCCGATGAAAGAGTGTATGATAATACCACCGCATATTCCATTTCTCGGTCTGGTTCTAGACTACACGCAGCCAGTTGTGGAACGACTGGTTGTAAATGTTTCCAGTCATAAACAGCGTTAAAAACACGCTCTATCTGTTTTAGCCTAAAAAATACATTCGAAAAGTGGCACTTGTGCTACGATTGGACCAGCAAACCACAACGTCGAAACGACCTTAAAGTGGAGAAGGAGATGGATTCTTCAGACCAAGGCCGACTGTGGTAGAAATAGCTTGTCTCGCCTCCCTGCTCC
Source organism: Lithobius niger (assembly GCA_023313725.1). Classification (NCBI taxonomy): domain Eukaryota; kingdom Metazoa; phylum Arthropoda; class Chilopoda; order Lithobiomorpha; family Lithobiidae; genus Lithobius; species Lithobius niger. Next base: position 13,429 of record JAHWFP010164898.1, on the reverse strand, counting down.
ACGGCAACCACGGGCATGGGCTGAAAAATTAAAATGAATCTTCTGATATCGAATCGACCAGTCTGTGGCCGGGAAGGGAAATCTGTAGCTTCTCTACCAGAATTCCAGATGGCTTTGTTAAGGTGATGGAGTAGGAAGACAATGTTAAATATGGATGCCACAACAGACGGACGTGTGAGCATTTATGTGCTCCTGGTCCTAACTGCGTATTGAAAATAAGAATGATCAGGCCAGATACAAACCAACTTCAGAGCCTCTTTCTATCCACACACTAACCAATCTACCGACTAACCCATCTTGAAATGAAAACCGTGCTTTAAAAAAATTCGTAAGGAGTACAAAAATTCACCGACTTGGGTGCTGTTCCACATCGTGAGCTTGAATGGAATATCCTTACAATACTCCAATACTGCAGGTGTAAGCTGGGAGCTAGAAGTGATTTCTAACAACCAAACTATACACGACATTGTAGCCGTATCCGCCCATTAAAATGATGTTGAAGCGGCACTAAAATTTTTAAATCTCAAATTTTGTTATTGTACAAAATGTCGAAAATAACGTATTTTAATTGGTCTTTTTTTTTTTAATTAACGAGCGTTAACAGAAAAAGGCCTTTAAATACATTGGTAAAAGCGGTAGCCACGTGAAAATCTCGTGAAAACAACGTGAAAATCTCGCGTTACGTGAAACCTTACTGCTGTATCAAACCATCAATACGTAAATAGAATTAAAGCCAGAGCCCAAATTTCAAAACTTTTCATACCCAAGAAAACGAAGAATAATGTGAGACTACACTCGACTACTCTTGGCTAAATTTGTTAAATGTTCTTCAGTCACGTTGTCTCCTTTCCGATCATCATCTGTTGATGACACAGATGACAATTTTCAAAAATTTCAAGCACTTTTGAGGCATGGAAGTTCATTATTACATTCCAGGACATATCCAAGTTTTCAAGGACTCGTACGAACTCTGAATTACCTACTGAGCTGTGCTAAGCACACTAAGACGATTAGTTTTTAAACATTTTCCAGCGATGCAGTTTACCAAAGTAGAGTGCACCAAACATTAGATCTGATAATCTATCGCGATGTGCAAAAGTGCAAATGGTAAAAACATTTGAGTACAGCAGTAAGGTTTCAGGTGGACTAAACAGTCCAGCAACACTGCAGTATCTGAAATCGTACGGGAAAGTTTATTTGTGATCCTTTGCAGTTTTGACTTTGGATCAGTTGAAACCTTACCTTAAGCATCAAACGAGTTCGTTTTTGTTTTCTAATATTGTTTAGTTAATTCAGTTAATATAAGCCAAAACCGTGCACGTATAAAATCTACAAGTCCTCAATTTGGCTTAAATTAACTCAACTTGTATACAGGAGTTTTCACCTTTCCTAACTTTAACTAACCTGGCTGGAAATAAGACGGGCATCTCACCGATTGGTGTTAAAATTTAGTAAGTAAGGTATAAGTATTAGATCGGTTCGGTGTGATGTGGTATCGCCAGTCAGTGCCTCCTAAAGTGCTATACAATATCAGAAACCAATTACTAGCTCTAATCTACCTTCCCAATATCTGCGCTTTATTGCCTCCGAAATTCCAACAAAACTAATTAAACTCGAACCAGCCTTAGCACCGCTTTAACTTCCGTCATTTCGTCGACTTTAAGCCGTTATCAGTTTGTGTTGTTGTTATTGCGAGGTTTGAACTTGCTCAAGTTAAAAGTTAACGCAGCACTGCCACGCCGAACGGAGAGATTACGTCACTCGAAAAGACGTGTAGCGCCGTTGCGAAATTGTTGACCCTCGTTCTCAGCTGAGCCGTTTTCTCGTATTTATTTAGCTGCAATTGGACCATATGATTGGGCAGGAAATGCCCCTTGGCGGTCAAGCACTTTGTATTTTAATGTTATCTGCAAGGTGCTCAGCTGTAGGCAGGCCAGCTAATGTTGAGGCGGTAAACTGCCAAAAATAGAAACGGGCATTCGGATCGATGAGTCGCGGAAGAGAGTTTGTTTAAAATGGATGGGGGGGGGGGGGGGGGGTGTTTGGTGGAATATCGCGGCGTTCTGGCAGGCCCACCGTTGGTAAACAAATGCGCGTATTAGGAATAATAATAGTAGGTTTGTAGGTTCGTACTGATTTTCTAAATAATCCCATATATCGAAAGCTGATTTCAAATCTTTTGGAGTGTAATCTTTTCTAGGTTAGGCCGTCTCAGTTTGGCTCAGCGGTAGGACCTTGGCCTTTGGTTCCAAAGGTCCTGGGTTCGATTCCCCGCTCAGGCAGTCTGACATATAAGTCCAAAAGGCAACGTCAATAGGTTTCCATCTGTATTTAGTTACTTAGGCCTAAGGAGTTTTCGCTTTGTCATAAGTGAAGCAAAAAGGAAATGAAGTTTTAACTGAAATAAAGTGAAGGTTTTAGAAGTAAACAAATTAAATCCGAATTACCCATTCTTTATAGGTGAAAGATTTTCCGGAAAATGCTGCAATTCCCTGATTTTCGGGAAATATTTTTCAAATTCCCCGATTCCCCGATTTTCCAGACTTAATAAATTTCCTGAATTTTCCCGGTTTTCAAGGTAGGACGCCACCCCAGTTAACCGTCAATAATTTTTATAGTTACAACCAGTAAAAATATCAATTACAACGTATAAAAACTAACGAATACCTTATTACAGCATACGTTAAAAGTCAATACAGCAATTAAAAATTTAAATAACTCGCTTCGATCGTTCCTCCGGATATTCCGGATTCCTTCCTCATGCGGCAAAAAAAATGGTGGTAACCTAAAGTTACCATCTGCCACTTGTGCCTTTAAAAAGCTCTAAGATTGCTTGCCGGTGTATTCTAATTGTATTCTTACTACCAAGGTCAATGGGCAACTTATTAAATAGGGTTGGGAATACATACGACCTCATCGTTAAAATACCTGAGGGACATTCCATCTGTAGGATGATTTACGTAAAAATTGTGCGTAAAAATTAGGACCCGTTGTGACCAGGGGCGTACTGAGCGGCCCATTTAGGCTCGGGAAATGGTTAATTTAGGTCCCTTACTTATGGAATTTGTAGTAATCGATCACCATGGCAAAAATGTCAATAGGCCCCTGATAGGCCCGCGACGCATAGGACCCCACGAGAATCCTTCCGTTTTCCCGTATGCGCCCCTAGTTGTGACTCGTCTTGGTATTCTTGCAGCTAGAAGCTAGAAATCAACTGAAATTCCAACATGGTGGCGGTTTTACCTCTGCCGGCTCGTAACGAAATCAGACAATAATGCAAGTTCAGAAGGAAATGAGAAAATTGTTTCGTCAGGAGGAATTCTTCATTTTGTCTGGATTATAAGACTTCAAGGATTTTGCTGAAACGATGTCGGATTTAGCTAATCTAGGTAGCGTTGTTACCATGGCTGCGATACCTTTTTTTTTTAGCTGCGAGAATGCAAAGGCGAGTCGTTGCATAACGTGTCCTTACTCGGCCGAGCGAGATGCCGTAAACCGTTAGTTTTACTGTCTTTATTCTCATTTCCATCTAGCTTTGCATTTTACAGAATACTTACTCGAACACCGAAGCAAAAGCAGTGAAGCAGACGAACGTGTCCAACGCCGATGTTTACGATCGCTTCTGGTAGTGCCAAGAGCAAGATTTGTTGTGGATATTCAATTAGGATATTGCATCTCAAACAGCGTCGAGTGCAATGGCTGATTTCATGGCAATGCAAATATTAAACAGTGTGCAGCAGCGTACTCGCGAGGTGCACGTATAATCTACGACGGTTCCTAGGTCACGATTGATATTTTTGTTGGTGGCGTCGTCATGAAACTGCTTATGTTTGACGAAAACAGTAAAGCCTTTTAACTCCTAAACCAGGTAGTCTTGGTCGTTGTTAAAAGCTGGAAATCTCCTGATTCCGTTACCATTAATATATGACAGGTAGTCATGCTGAAATTTCATGACTACCTGTCCATAACTGTGTGCTGAACGTTTTTGTTTCACATCATTTTGTTATTGTTTTGTTGACGGTTAAAGAATTACAACCAAATACCTTTTTTTTTTGGAGGGGGAGGGGCGGTGGGTAAGATACCTCTCCCCCTCCGAGGGTTTTTAAACTTGCTATCACAGCTGTTTTTTCAATTACCCTTTGTCTGCATCCATACCAAATTTCATGCTTTTCATACAAAGTTAACAATTCTTCAAGTCTTGGGCTCAAAGCCGCCGTACCTATAGAGCAGTGACACGACCTAGTATTATTGTATATAACTCTATGCTGGAGCCTTAATGGGTTAGCTGCAAGGGGCACTGCAGAGAGAAACAGAAGGGCGTGATACTGAAGCCGATGCTGTGAAGAGTGATTTCTTAGACCTAAAACGCGCGATTTTTGTTGTTGGAGAAAACAACGTTATTTTAAGCCTAAGAAATCCGCTCTTCCGTTGTTTTTCCCTCCATTTTTAAGTAGTGCACCTTGTAGTTATGCCCTCCAAAACCCATACTGGTGCCAATATGGCGGCAAATGTCACTGATAATGATTGGTCAGTTTCCTTTCGCTGCTTCACCATATACGTCCAGTTAAGGCCGGCCGTTATTTAATTGTTGACACCCGAGTTCTTTAAACTTTTCGAAGTTCGGAAAAGTTCGGAAAGAGGTGTAATTAAGAAACGGAAGAAAAAACAAAGTCTGCGTGGATTTAACTTTCAGTCTAACTTTCCCTCAGGTAACTAAATACTTTTTACTAATTTGAGGTTTGCCCCGTAAACAAAAAATGTATTTTTCTAATTATTATTAAAAAGGCTTTTTGCGTAAGTTTTCTAGCCTGGGGACAAGTTTTAATTAATTAAAGCCTTAATGATGCAGCACGCTGTGTAGACTCGGATTACAAGCGCAAAAAAATGATTAAAAAGGAAAATATGAAAAAACTTTTTTTTTTTTTGGTAACCTGAGAAACGTACAGAAGGCCTTTTCAAAAAAAAAAAAATTATACGAAACTTTTTGTTTGTCTATTTTTGTCGGTTGAATGGAAGGAAGGTAAAAATGAGAGATTAAAGCGTTCAGCAGAATGTCTTGCCGAAATGTTACTCCATTTTGTGTTTCGTTAATCGTGTAATCCATGTCATGGTTTAATCTTAACCATGATTGAGATTAAATTAGCGAGTCCATACTTTTAATAGAGTATTTTATTTCTGATTTTTGTAGTAAAAAAAGTGGAAAATAGCATTCAGTAATGGTTTGCATGTATTTAAACAAAATTAAATTTAGTATTTTAGGCTGTAACACCTTGGTTGGTGCTAATGACCAAGTTGTCGACGCACCATTAAGCCTCAATCCCCCCCCCTTTAACACTTGTAACACGAATTGTGCTCAGTTGTAGGTAAACGAACGTTTTGTTTTTCTTGAACAGATTTTGAATACCTACCTACATTATTTAATCTTTTTTTCAGTTTACAGAGTGGGCTTCAGAATTCATCAGCTGCTTATCTGCAGTTGTTAAGGATTCCTTTGTACATTTGAATTTTTTAGTTTTCAAATTATTTTAAACAAGTTTTTTAATTATTAAAAATTGTTTATTTACTTTGATCACAATTTTAATAAAAAAAAAATGAAAATTCTTATTTAAAAAAATTATTCAATTATTTTAACAAATTTTTAATTAGAATAGGCAAAAAAGGCAAGGGGAGATAGGTGTGCACCTGTACTTAGCACTAGTCGAGCCGATTTGGTTTGGTTTCTTGTTTATTGAAGTATCATAACATTGGGTCGCCCGCAGTAGTCGGGAAAATAGCTAATATAAATGCCAAATTTCCTGGTTTTTTTAATCTGTTTTCTCTTCGACAGTGTTGCTGGGCCTTCTGATCAGTCAAACACTCACAACGACCTACAAAGTATAAATATCAAATTTTCAGCCACACATTTTTGTGCCTGTTCACAAGAGCCGGCTTTAACTGGTTTGAACAATAGAATAGCCTCGTTCCCGGCAGTTGGCGTTCGGGCAAGTTCCGGTGTAGACGGAAGTTGACCGGTCGTCAAGCAGCTTATGTAACTGCAAGGTGCACCATGTGCGTTCACACAAGGTGCGCCCTGCTATTCGTAAATAGCCTGTTACACCCAGTTTTTGCTGGATCCGCCGTAATGCAAAGTGATCCATTTTCAATATAGCGGATCCAGCAAAATATTAACAGGGTGTGTCCATCCC
>JAHWFP010164897.1:670-36590 GCA_023313725.1 Lithobius niger | reverse complement strand
GGTGCAGACCAGACCAAACAATGGGGGATTGCGGGACGGGGGTTCGGGGGAACAGGAGAGCATTTTAAGTCATGCTACACAGTATAGTATTTCGCTTGCGCATGTGTTCAGATGATCTGCGTGGGTACAGCTTGTCCTCAATAAAAACCGTTCTTTTGTGTGTGTCTTAGGGGTGTTGGGAGGTCACTATAATGTGGGTAAAGAATTTCCTACAACGAAAACCTTCCCTTTTTTCCAAAGAATTACTCTTGGTTAGTGGTGGTGCATGGTCATCTGTGGAACTGTACCCGTAATTAAATTTTCACCAGTTAAAAATTTGCCTCTTGTGTCAAGCGATGGCAGCACTTATCAAACCTTCCCTATGCTTGTTTTCGTTGCCTTTAGGAGGCTTCCACGCACGGCGTCATTGTCACAATTTTGCTTAGGGACGTCGTGAACATCTCACGATGAGTCAATCGATTGACCCCTGTGTACATTGTATCAAGAATGGTCACTACGTGTCGCCAGTATGTGACAACTGGGGCAGTAGTCGTCATTTGTTCATCATCGTGACAACATCTGAACAGAGAGCTGCTGCTCCTATTTTGTTATTCCATCATCATCATGTGATAAATTAAAATTGGTGTTCCTGTCGGCTGACACCCCCCCCCTCCCGCCCCAATACTGCCCAAAGCTAGGAATGTGCTGCTTAGCTCAGCATCTGTGTAGCAAAACTGTTGTAGGCCTATACACGGCATTGGTTGCCAAGGCGACAGGGAAGTCGATGCCCTAAAGCAAAAACAGGGATGACTCCGGTGCGGGCGTCAGCAGTCAAACTTTATTATTACGGTACATGAGGCAAGATGCCCCCGGGAGGGGGGGGGGGATTTATCTTGTCATGCCAAACAATGAATATATAAAGCCACAGGGTTTCTAAAATCTGAGCTCGGATGGCAATTTCCTGCAAAAGTCGTAGATTTGATGTTTTCTGAGCGTTGCTGACACGCCTTTATTCAGGGCACTTTGACGTCAGCAAGGATTGTTGTAAAGTAGGCCAAACACACTTTGCCTAAGAATTGTTGCACTTTTGTATCTTCTAATACATCTTGCTTAATTTTTTTCTTTTCGTGTGCGTGTAGACTGAAAGTGGATGATAGTGGAGAAGAAGAAAATCTAAAGCAACAAGGATCCGTTAAGGCGGTGGAAACTCAAGAGGATAAATCCAAAGTTGTTCGTACTTGCATTTCCTTTCTCTTATGTTTATTAGGTTTGTGTTGGAGAAGTCGCATGGACCGCACAAAAAATGAATTGATAGGACTAAAATAACATAACTTTTCTTGTTTGAAATGGGTTACTGTCGCCCTGTTGTTTGAAACCCTTGTTTTGTATTAGCCTTTTCGGAAATATACACTGTCTGTAAAGTCTTGTATTCAGTTCCTGTAATGCTTCTTTCCCTTGAGGTTTCTGATCTCACTAGAGCCGGCCAGCTGCGTAACCTCGACTGTCATGTGTCATGCGCAGCCCTCCTATAAAAGCTTTTGGGCGAGGCAGCCCGCCATCTTTTTTCCTCTCGCTACGTCATGGTGGTGACACACGAGGTGAGGTAGGGTGGTACAGGTAGTGTCCTAATTAGGCTATAGACACCAATATGAACCGTCCTCCCCTGCCCAGGTAAAATTGGCTTTCTATTAGCCGTTTTGTAAATGTACACTACCCGTAAATTCCTTGCATTTACAGTAAACCTCGCCAATGAAGGTGGCAGGTGTCACGTGACAGGTTAGCCCGAAGTTACGAGCTGGTTCCCCCAAAGGTTTGGTAACTTAGGTCTTTATTGAAACAAAGACAATGTGAAACAGCAGTATTTGGTTGAAAATAATGAACCGGGTTCTACTTTGAATGTTCGAAATCAATCAGTCACAAATGTAAAGATTAAATTCAAAAACAAAAATACATTCAGTTCCCACACATTTTCAAAAACACTAGCACTCGTGGCAATGTAAATCAGAAGCAAGTACAAGAAAGGAAGCCTGAAGAAGAATAGGAGAGACCGAAAATAACACCACTCGGACTATTAGGCATATCGAAAATTCGCAAAATACCATACTGAATGTATTTTTGAATTTGAGCATTACATTTGTGATCGATTGATTTCGAACATTCAAAGTAGAAGATGGTTCATTTTTTAAAACCAAATAAGTCTGCTGTTTCACATTGTCTTTGTTTCAATAAAGAGCTAAGTTAACAAACTTTTGGGGGAATCTGCTCGTAACTTCGGGCTAATCCGTCATGTGACACCTGCCACCTTCATTGACGAGGTCTACTGTAAATGCAAGGGATTTACAGGTAGTGTATATTTCCGAAATGGCTAATAGAAAGCCAATTTTACCGGGGGAGGGGAGGGAGGGCGGTTAAAATTGGTGTCTGTAGCCTAAGTAGGAAATATACACTACCTGTACCACCCTACCTCCCCTCTTGCGTCAGCACCATGACCTAACGAAAGGGAAAAAAATGGCGGGCTGCCTCACCTGAAAGCTTTTATAGGGGGGCTGCTCATGATGCATGCACAGTCGAGGTTACGCAGTTGGCCGGATCTAGTGAGATCAGAAACCTCAACGGAAAGAAGTATTACAAGAACTGACTGCAAGAATTTTCAGTTAGTGTGTATTTCCTACTTAGGCGATAGAAACCAATTTTAACCCCCTGCCCCTTCCGTAAACTGTCAAAAATTTGCATAGATATTGTGTGGAAATATCTTTGCCTTTGAAACTAACCGTAACTAAGATGAATATGAACTTGAACATGAATTGTCAAAGTAAAGGATTCGACGTTTATGAACCGGAAGTAATGGACAAGACAAAAAATCCTCGGCAACTAACAGGTAAACAAAAAAAATGTTTTAACAATAAAAGTGAAAGATTCAGAAAAAGAGGGATAAACAATATCATTTTTGTGTGGCTAATTACATTTTACAATATCAGGGGTCGAATTTCCAAATTTTGATCCGAGTGCAAATTTGCACCCCAAATCTGCTACTGGGGTGCAAAAAAAGTCTTTGGAGTGCAAAACCAAAATGTAAAACAACACTGTGGATTCAGCATCTCAGTAATATTTACTGTTTTCCTGCACGTTGTTTAAAACTGACTAAGGCTGTGCCGGTGCCGCTTTTCCCGATACCGGTTCGATACTGGTGCCCGTTTACCCGGTTCCGATCCCAGTACCGGTACTATTGGTCGTGTGCCGATACCAAGCCGGTGCCAATGCCGATGTCAAACGATAACTTAATACACAATACAGAGCGTGTTGATACGTCAATAATTTAATGGTTTAACAAACGTAACACTTTTACAAAAGAATTGTTTGCTTAACACTTTGTTGCTCAAGAAATTCATGTAATTTTTTTTCCGTGTTGACTGTAAACATTTTATACATATAGGCCTGTCCTTTACTGACTTAGTTGTTTGCTAAATAATTTCAAAATATTCTATTAAGAAACTTATAGCCTGCTTAATTTTTAGTAGCGTTGGGACAATATGCCATATTAGTCTTGTATGAAAACGCCGATTCTGGGAAAAAACAAGCCGATGCCGGTACTTTTTCCGATACTTGTTGACCCGGTGCCGATCTGATACCGGTAGCAGTGGTACATGCAGCCGGTCCCGGTACCAGTATTGGTATCTGCACAGCCTTAAAACTGACTTAACTTCACTATTCAGCTGAAAAACCTATACCCACAGTTTAACCAAAAGTAGTAAAAAATGGAGTTAAACTTCTCTAGAAAGAATGGTGTCACTGGAACTCTATTTCCAAACTATTTAAAATGCCGCAAACCGCAAGTCTGTAGCTAGAGCGGTTTAAAAGTTATGAATAAATCAATTTTGGCGTGCAATTTTACACTCCAAGAGCTGCATCTGGAGTGCAAAGTGCGATTTTGGAGTGCAATTTGCCCCTGTGCATCCGAATATTTCGACCCCTGCAATATAAATAACTCAACTGTGATTCCTGAAAGTACCTTTGAGGTATCACGGTTAATCTGGTAATGACGCACATGCACGCACATGAGTCTGCCTATTTATTTATTGAGTTTCAAATGTAGCCCATAGGCTACAGATGGGGTTTGCTGGCTGCACAACCTACAAAACTCTCAAAAATGAAAGTGTTTTGATCTTGGCTATTTCAGTATATAGTCCTGTAATACAATTTAAGTATTAAGCCCTCCTTAGGCCGTTAAAAAAAAGAAAAGTTGGTTCTCAGGCCCCGCCCACACCGATTTTTTTATGGGAACTAAAAAGAAACGACGCAGCAAAAATAACAGTTACAGATCAAATATGGTCCTTAGTGAGAAATGAAAATAAAAAATTTGCTTTCTTATCGTTAAATAATTCCCCAATATGTACGGAAAAATGGGGCCAAAAAAAAAATAAAAATAAAATTCCGCCTACCCGCACGAATTTCATGAGAAGAAGGCCCGAGAACCAACTTTCTTTTTTTAAGTAGCCTTAACCCCTTCCACTCCAGGCCCTATTTGGAGGTCACTGCTCAAATACCAAGCTTTTTTTGCAGTGCAGGGAAGCTCACATGGACTCCATTGCTTCTACGGGCAGCTATTTTTGGTGCTCTTTAATGTAGACTTATTTAATTCCAATTGAGATAAAACGCCATCGCCCACGGCCATGTCACGTCACGACCACGCCAACCAAACAAACAATAATGGGGCACGCCATTTTGCGTGCACGTGCAGCTAAAAATATCGTGAATTGCGCATCTTACAATGCCATCTAGTGAGCAAAGTTGTTTCTAAATGTATGCTAACAGTACCAGGCCTTCAACAAAAAGTTTGCATGCATTACCAGAGTGTAAATTTCTCGTTAGAGACACTTATAACCATGACGTACGTCATGGTACTGAATAATGCTATGCCATGACGTACGCATTGTATGTCATGGAGTTGAAGGGGTTAAATGTTTTTAAAACTGAGTTGCGTAAACTTAACCTCAGTGAAAATTTAATTAGTGGCTATTAGTTTTTGCTCTTGACTGTCAACTGTAAATTGGTCTGTATTGTGTGTTTATTTGAAGGATTTATATAACTAATTATGGTCTTTCTTTTTTGTACATTGTGGAATTGGATACTAGTGGTCAACTGACCCTTTCCTTGTCACGTTTTGCTTGTTACACAATAAATTCATTCATTCATAAGAAAGACTTGGTGTTACACTACTGGAAAGCTGCCAAAACACTATTAAAATGGTGTATTCTAGTGAACTGCTTCAAATCAGCCGCTTGAGGTCTGCAACATCGAATGGATAATGCACCTTACTATTAACCTCACAATAACATACGCTTTTGTGAACTAAACCTTATATAGCATTCTTATCTATTTGTATCTTTATATGAATAGACTGTTGATGTCGAAATTTCTCATCCCACATTATCTTACGGATGGCATTAAAATATCTTTACATCGTCGTTGTACGCGACTATTTGATTTACGTAGCCAATTCTTAAGTCACAAAATAATTGTTAACTATTTTGTGACTCAAGATTTGGCCCCGGTGGCAGAGAGGGGTGTGACATGCGACTATGTCGCAGATAATCTGGCACAGTCGCAGACAAAAATGGCTGTTTTGACCATATTTCTGCTGTTTCGTCAATTTTGGACCTTTCAATACACCATTTTAATCGTCTCGACGAGACCTTTCCGTTGATGGAAGAGCCAGATCAATAGGGTAAAGCACTGAAAAGTTATTCAGTAAAAACCAATAAATATGTGGGTATACAATAAAAAAGATTAGCTGCAGAAAATTTTTTCCCCATAATTGGTGTCGCCGGAGCAGCAGAAAATTCTGCTTCTGGGGGTTTGCCTACGAGAATCAAATAGTCACGTAAAAGGACGACATAATGTTATTTTAATGCAGTCCTTAAGACCATAAGATAATGTGCGACGAGAATTTCGACATCATCTATCTATTCATGTGAAGATTAGAACTTAACAGCCATTGAAGGCCTGACAACCCAGTTAAACTTTCGTAAAATATTATAGTGCGTAAAAATTTTCAGTTTGATTTTTTTTTTAAAAATTATCCATCACTATTAACAAAAATGCTAATCACAAAATACCGGCAACCGGCGTCTACAGTGGTTTGAAATCGACATAAAGGTAGGAAAACACACACAACCACCTGGCATCCCTCCACGCGCAATTTTTTGAAATCTGGAATTCGCGAACTAGACATGTAGTTTTCGGACGTTTTTTATTGTGTTGACATTTTTCTGAAGAAGGTGAACGGGTGTTAACTTCACCGAAAATTCAAAGGAACTCTGGTGTGTTTCTGCCAGGTGGTTGTGTGTGTGTTTTCCTATCTTTATAAAAATGCTAATCACGATAAAGTTGGCAATGATTGGTTCTGCTTGTTGGTACAATCTTAGTACAGCATAATGATAATTGAAGATTGTTTATTAATCACAAAGTTTAGTTCCAGTTCTGAAAATACAGTAACTGAATGCATGGGAATATCTTCTGCTTAAGATTATGTTTAGCTCCTGCACATTAAGCACCTTGATTTGTTTATGTAATGCTGTGTTACAGAATTTCCACGTCATTAAACCAGATGAACATCGCCTACAGTATGCCTACTCATTGTGGTATTCAAAGAGAACTGCCGGAAGTAAAACAATGAGTTATGACCAAAACTTGAAAAGGGTGGCAACGTTTGCATCGGTAAGGGTCTTGCATAATTTGTTAGGTACATAATCCCAGTATCCTTACATGCATAAAGGGCTTGATAAGGCTGTACCGAACCGAACAAACCGAACCGAACATGGCCGAACAGAGGGTGTTCGGTTTGGTTCGGTGTTCGGTCTTTCAAACGTAAAATACCAGACCGAACATATTTTCACTTTTAATCGACGGATTTTGATGTTTGAGTACACCATTTTGAAGGTTTTTTCGCCAGCTTTCCGTTGGTCCAAACCACAAGTTCCTAGCTCTAACGGTTGAGAAGTTATAAGGGAAAATGTAAAAGTAGTGGAGATTTTTTTAAAGTTTAAACGGAGTTTCAATAACTATGGACTTAAAAGTCCATGTGCAAATACCTACATTTGTTAAGAAACTTGTGCTTTGATGAATCTTTGTGAATTGAGTTCTTCTACATTTTAGTTTAAGATAGATTGGTTTAGTACATTTTTGTTCGGTTCGGAAGTGTTCGGTGTTCGGCTTATTTAAGGTTTGTTCGGTTTGGTTCGGTTCGGCTGAAAAATTCTCGTTCGGTACAGCCTTAGTAATTGAGGAAGTGGCATTCCAGATTTTGTGGATTTTGTATGAGGCGAAAAATAGACTGAAAGGTGGTTTGGTCCCTACCTTTCCTCCGACAAAGTTTTTGGTCCGTACCGTCCCACTCACACTGTCTTTGGTCCGTGCCGACCCATCTACAGTGTCTTAGGTCCCTGTCTTTCCACCCAGTGTCTTTGATTCATGCTGTCCCACCTGCACTGTCTTTGGTCGTGCCGTCCCACCAGCAGTGTCTTTGGTACGTGATGTTTCACCCACAGTTTCTTTGGTCCCTGCCATCCCATCCACCGTGTCTGTGGTCTTGTAAACTGGCAACCGGCTATTACAGTGGCGATAAAACGAAAATTAGCTACCGGTACGGCAATTTAGTCAGTTCACTAAAACATTGATTGTTCATTTATTTTTTTTGGAAATTTAATCTTCAGAAGCTGGCCTAACCTATATGATTGACGTTGGTTTACCAAATTCAAACTTCCCTCCCTAGTATTGCACCACTATGGGACGATCTGCATGTTCTCGCTGAGCTGCTCTTGCATTGTTCCTCTTAGGTTCAAGTCTGGCGGTCAGTGTGCGTGTAGCAGACTGTCAATTGGGTTGTAGGACTGCCTGGTGTGGTTCATGAGGGAACTCGGCGATGAGAAAGGTTCTCGAATGCTAATGATTCCAATGTACGAAGGTGGGCTTCTTGTTGATTGTGGAATGCAGGAGGATGGAAGGTTTGGCCCAATCAATCTTGTGTTTGAGTCTCTTGTGGTGTTGTGCAATCCCGTTAAGCTTCTCTCCTCGCTGGGTTGCCCCCACATGTTTTTTGATTCTTTCCTGTCATAGCTAATTTTCGGCGGGAGTAAGGTGTTATTGCTTGATTGAAGTCACATCTGTAGTGTGAATTGGTGTGATTTGAATTGGTGTGATTTGGAAAGGGATCAACACAGTTGCCTTGCTCTTACTTCTGGTAGGATAACGGTGGTTGGAGTGGGGGGGGGGGGGAGCAGGGGGGGCAGGGTGGAGGAAAGGGCGGGATTGTGGAGGGCAGACTGTAGCTAGTGCCTCACTGCGGGGCTGTGTTTGTCTTCTGAGAAGTCTTCAGGTTCTGAGGATATCGAAGTCTGCACTCTACACTTCCTCTGCCCAGGACTTTGTGGACATCTGTACTAATACGAGGCAGATAAAGTGACGGATTCAACTGGCTTATCTTTTATGACTCTTCGTTCTCCCCTCATTTTGTCTTGCTCTGGCTCGTTTCAGATGTTCTTCGACTGTTCTTGATGAGGAGGAATGTTCAGTGACTGGTAAGTTCATTCAGGAGAAGCGCTCGGAACGAAAATCAGGGGTGAGCACAGTGGAACGGAAGTCCTCTTTCTGTGTGAGATTTCTTCTGATGGGGAGCCAAACTTGATTCTTCCTCTGTCATTAGTGAAGAGGACGTCAAGGATAGGTAATTATCCTTAACAGAATCCTCCTCGCTGTTTCAACAAGTGGGATGTCTCTTTCGCCAATCGGCTCCTTCATTTCCATTAAATTACCTCCTAATTTATGCATGTCAAAGCAAAACCTCACGCCCAACCACCACTGTCTCTTTTGCCGTCGCCTTGGCAAGTCGAGTTTGGGAGTTTGTTTGTGTTCAACAGCACGGAGTACTGCTGCCAAAGGATGATAAATCAAAATGAGGACGTTGCGCATGTGGATTATCCAGAGGATTCCGAGCTTATTGTGTTGGATTCGGGAAAGAAGGCATCGGACAATTTCCAAGATGGCGACGGTGTTAGGCTTAAAGTTGGGGTGAGTAGTGCAGCCCAGGCTATACCGTGGGGCAGTCTAGCGGCCTCGATTTCTGGACTGCCGGCTATTATAGGTAAGGAGATGCAGGGTGTAACTGACATTGGCTCACCCTCGTACCTACCTGTGTGCTGTTGTGTTGTGGTTGACTCTTGTTGGCGCCAAAGTCACTTGTGCAACGGCAAGGACTTTTAGGTTTTGCGCCAAAACCACGAGCAGACGTGCAGGAGAACGTGGCCAAGTATTGTTGGCCACGATTGGTGAACACTTTGTAACCATGAACTGGATTGGTTAACGAACTCACGAGCTGATTGGTTGTCCGGTGGAGCTCTGGATCTGACCGGAGCATATATAAGTCAGGGGCTTCAGAGCCCGGTGTTCTATTCCCGTTGATTCTTGTGTTGAGAAAGAACGTAATAATGTAATCCAAATCTTGTCATGATTATTCCGCATTAAATAAGGTTTAACTACTTCAAGTTTGGCTTCTACTGTACATTGAACACACGTTACAAGGGTTGCACGGTTCCGAGTTCGTCGTAACGTCATACTGACGATGACCAGAACATGCATCCAAGGCGTGTTTTCTGTCCACGAGACGAGGATTTGGATGTGTTGTCAAGTCCAGATTTCCGTCAATGTGATTAGATGAGGAGTTTGAGTTTTATCCAGTGGAGTATGCCCGCCGTTGGGGCGAGGTTGTTGAGTTTCATTCATTTGGGGAGAAACGAAAGCGGAACGCCTCACGATTGAGTAACTCTGCTCGAGGATATAATTATGGTGAAGATGAGTGTTTTGACGGAGGGTAGCAACCGTTGGAAACGGAGGAAAGTTGGCACGTGCCAAGTGAGCGAATAGATGAGAGCTTTCGGGAACCATTGACGGCGTTGAGCGTGGCGGTGTATTGCCAGGTGACATGGAAAAACTGTCATTACCTGATGCAGTGACGGTGAAGCACCCAGTGTGGACTCTGGATGTTAAAGTGGCAGAATGGTGAGTGCAACACAAAGACTTGTGGTTGACACAGGCTGAGAGAGAATCGATCGCTGGTCGTTATTGTAGGTGTGCTGTGCAGAGGAAGTTCTCGCCGCCGCTTAGGCCGTTCTTCGCCAGGAGCACGGATCGAGCATTGGAATACGTAGATGCTACACTAGCAAAGTTGTAGGGAAATTTCATGTTGGTGGTGATACCATTGTTGTGCGCATTGCAACTCTGCGCTGTGGACTATGTGGATCTATCTGCATCGTGGAAAGCTCAATTGTCTCAGGTGGTCGTGGATGACACAATGTCGCAACTTCAGGCGTTATTGAGTGTCAGGGAGATACAGGTTGCAATACGCCTTTGCGGAAGAGCTACGTCCAGAGCTGCTCGCCCGGCAGCCGACATTGCAAGAAATGTTTGGAGCGCCGTTAAACTATTTGCTTCGACAGGTGCAGCAGAGGTGGCGGCTGCTAGGCGTTTAACGCCGGGTAGCCGCAGGATACCAGCGCTAAGTAGGCGACGTTTCGGATGTGCGGCAGGGGCATGCCCCCGTGGCAAGGAAGTGATTGGTACTAGTGTTCGGCGGTGGGTGGCCCCCGCCGTTGACAGGGTGCCGGTGGGGCGATTTTTTGTTTTTGGTTTGCGTTTATGTTCGGTTCCAGTGTTGAGCTCCCAGGGGAGTTTGGAGGGCGTCAAAGATTGACTGGACTGGAACTCTGCAGTGCCAGTGGGTGGTTTGTCGGCGGTGGCTCTGAGGATTGTGGAAGGTGATGTGGCAGCGTCATCTCGTTGGCTGTATGAGGGTAAGTGGAATCATTGGGTGACTTGGTGTGAGGGGCAAGGGGTGCCTTCCTGGAGTGCGTCGGTTTTTTGTTGTGTTAAATTTTTGGTCGAACTTTTCTCGGCAGGATTAGCCTATCATACCTTAGGTTATGTTGCGGCGGTAGGCCGGTTTCACCAGGGTTTCGATGGTAAGTGGGTCTCCGTGCATCCTTTCGTTCAAAGGTTTTTAAAAGGCTTTTTTCACTTGCAGCCGTCTGTGCCGCGTTATGTTTGTATTAGGGATTTGGCTGTGGTGGCCCGCCTATCGCGGACTTGGCATCCAGCGCAGAGTTTATCTTTAAAAGACTTAACTTCAAAATTGTGCATGCTTCTGGCGATTAGTGATGCGAACAGGGCCAGCGAGCTGGAGAAACTAAGTTTGCAGGGATGTGATGTGGAGGCAAACGAAGCGGTGTTTGTGGTGTGCCAGTATAAGATGGCCAGGGCAGGGGCCTCTTTCCTTTTCCTTATTTTGCACCGTAACGACAACGCCCGTTTGGACACCTTACGTTGCCTGCGGTCGTACATCCGGCGGACGGAGCCACTGTGCGATGCTGAAGTGAGGAGGTCGGATAGGCGCATTCGGGTGCTGGCTTCGATGGCGATTGGACGCGGCGCCTCGCCATCTCAAATCTTGGTGACGGCTAACTGGGCTTTGCCGTTGGTGTTCCACTCGCATCATCAGAAGGAACTGGCGCGTGGCCTGGCTGGTTAGCTGTTGCAGCGGATGCAGTTGGAGGCAAGTGGCTAGTGCTGTGCTGCAGGTTAGAATCTATCCCAACTGTTAACACAGCAAGGAGGATTCTGTGAAGGAGAATTGATGAATCTACCAGATAACTTGTTTTCGCTGGAGAATCTTGTTCTCCGAGTAGAATCTGACGAAGCTGTGTTAACTTAATGCCCACCCGCCTCCTCTTGCGCAGGTAAAATTATACCAGTCGGCTGAAGGCAGCGGTGGATGGGCGCGAGGGAGGAGGCGGGGTAGGGATTGGAGGTGACGTAACAGATGCGAGGTTTTGCTTTAGCGTGCATAAATTAGGAGGCAATTTGATGCAAATGAACGAATTAAATGGGCCAATTTGCAAAAGGGACATCCCACTTGTTAACACTGCTTCGTTGGATTCTACATGGAGAACTTAGATTTTCCTGCAAGAACAAGTTCTCTGGTAGAATCATCAATTTGCCTTCAAGTTATTCTTCTCTCGTGAAATTTATAGAATTTTGCCATTGGTTGAGGACCTCGAGAATCGCATCACTCTAAATCTTAAGAGGTGTGGTGAATACGTCATAGCTATACCTCTTCCATATGGGTAGTTCAGGGAATCTGTCCACTGTCCATTCATTGAGAAATTCGAGAGCAGTTTCTGACAGTGCTGGTGAACACGAATAGCCCATAGTGATTTCTGTTTTATGTTGGAAGCTTTTGTTTCCAAATGTTATATAAATGGTGGACAGCACTGTTTTAAGGAGTTCTCTGTCAAGTTACCATTCTCTTTTGTCAATTTTCAAGCGCGTTGGCTGAAGGGTACACATGCTGAGAATAAGAGAGTGGGGAGGCTGGGCAACAGGGCGTCCACATCAAATAAAACGAGTTGAAGATCACGGTGAGCTTGATTTCCGTGATGGTGAGCAGGAGTTCGTCTGTATTCTTCTGTGAGGTTTTGCCCCGGACACATTTGTTCAACTTCTACGTCAGTTTCCAGTCAATAGGTTTAATTGGCGCTTTCTTTGCTGAGGTTGTTGGCCTCAATGGGGATCCTGGTATATGCGATTTAACTTGGGCAAATATTGAAGGTAAAGTTGCAACGTTTGTCTCTTTGCTTGAGCTTGTTTACTTCCTCTTTGACTAGGAGTTTCAATTCTACCAGGAACTGGAGTTTGTCAGAGATAAGAAGGTGGACTGGTATGCACGTATCGTAGTCAACTTTGTCATAAATTCCAGATGTGTCAATCTCTTCAGGTACACGTTTATTGTAGTCATTCGTATCGAGCAATACAGTCCCGTTTGTTTTGTCAGTGTAACACTGTGACATAGGGTCTAGCGAAAGTTTTCTAAGCCCTTCAAATTGCGTCTATGATAGATTAGGAATCTCTTTTTTTTTTTTGGGGGGGGGGGGGCCCGATAACACCCCCCCCCCCCCCCCCCCCTCCCCCCCCCCCCCCCCCCCCCTCCCTAACGGTATTATACACTTTAAAACACTTAAAATGTTTGAGGTGATCCGGCTTACATTTGATAATAAGTATTCAGTTGTTTGGAGAGCCTGAAGCAGAGTGGTCTAATATTTTTAAAAATTTTGAGTTAGACCACTCTGCTGATCTTGACAACTTTTTTTCGATCTTGGCTTGCTGTACAGCTTGAAACAAGTTAGACCTTTCTTGCCAACAAGGCTAAATTTGCCACTTTACACAAGGCAAGGGGTTCTGTCGTGATAATTCGCAAGGCAGAATGGACTACGTTTGGCAGTTAGCCCACTCTTCCTAGAGGGCTTCCATAAACGATTTATCATTAGGGATGAACCGAATATTCCGTAATTATTCAGTATTCGGCTTATTCGGCCAAAAATTCAAGTATTCGGTATTCGGCCGAATACTGATTTTGGCCGAGTAGTGATATGCGGTATTCGGTTGAATTGTGATATTCGGTATTCGGCCGAATACTGATTTTGGCCAAATAATGATAGTCGGTTTTTGGCCAAATAGTGTTAAGATTTGTTAGTATTCGGCCGAATAATTTTTAGTATATATTTATGCAATTCTGTTAATGTAAGAACATTTAGCTAAGAATTTAGTTTTTGGTTTGTGAGGAGTTGTCTTCTGACATTTCTAAAAGAAGGAAAAATGATTAAATATGTTTTAATTACAGGTATTCGGTTAAGTATTCGGCCGAATACCTGTATAATTCGCTATTCGGCCTATTCGGCCATTATTCGGCACAGAACCGAATAATTCGGTATTCGGCCAAATATGTAAATTGTTTGGTGCCGAATATTTAGTGTTCGGTATTCGGTTGTATATTCGGTATTCTGTATTTGGCAAATTTTGTATTCGGTGCATCCCTATTTATCATGCTCGAAGACGAAGAATTAATTTTTTACTTTAACTGCATTTTTCTCAAAACTAACTGACTGTGACATAGACCACTCTGCTTCTAAACCCTCCGTTTGTTAGTCCAGTTTTGTGTCAATTTATTCAATTAGGCCAGCAAAATCAACAGCCAAGGAGATAACAAGAATGAGTAAAAATGACGTGAATCGAATCAATGGTGTCATGTACGACGCAAGATGGTCGCTGCCTTGTCTATGTATCTGGAAAAATTCCATACTGTTTCTCATGCTGCTGCTTAGTATTAAGTGGACCGACAGCTATTAAGGTTCCTGGTAATGGCAACCTTTAATAGCTGGTTGAGCATCGTAATTTTAATCAGTTTTATTCTTTATTGGTATGGGGATATAGTTTGCAAAAAATGATGTTATTTTACCTTAGCCGTACAGTTTTATAATTTGGATATTTACACCGTATTTTATGCTCTGGACTGGCTTGGCAACTCTGGTGTCTCTTCTTGCCCTGTTTCCAATTCTAACACCATTTAGTATCAGTATGATACCTGAAGTTGGACATTTTCCTGTTGCTTTCAGGTTGAGCAATTCTGGTCATGCTACAGCCATTTTATACGACCATCAGAACTTTCCGGTCACAGCGATTTTCACCTGTTTAAAGACGGTATCAAGCCCATGTGGGAAGTAAGTTTATTACTATAACTCGTATGTAACATATGTTTTACTCATTGAAGAGCAGTTTTTTTTGTGGGGGGCGGGGGGCACATATTTGCACAACATGCTTTTTGCCCTGACATTTTCCCTTGACATTATAAACTTTCTCTATACGAATTTCTTTTAAAATACGAACTAAAAATTGTACATTTATGGTTGTTCTGAATCAGGTATAGTGTACAAAAAAACGAAATACTTCGTTCAAGTTTGTACAGACATTTTGTGAACTATCACTAAAAACACTTAATAGAACAGGATGGTAGTGTTACTCTATATTTGGCTAAGGCATCGTTGGTAATGTGTTTAACTGATGTTGTGGGTTGTTTGTTGTTGTGGTTTTTTGTTCTTGACAGAAGCTTGGCTTGTCATGGCTGTTACACAGAATATACGCAAGGTAAAACCTTTTAGTTTTATACCCGGGTCTGCTATGATGAATATGAAGATATAAAATCCATCGAATGCCAACTGCTGTCCACGTCTTTGTGTCCGATTCTGGAATATGAAATTTGTTGGGTTCACACGCAGTTGTGATCAGTTGTCAGGATGTACTGTTGTGCTAACTGCTGCTTCCATTGTCGGATTTCGAAACTGAAAAAACATCAATATCTTGTGGTCCGCTGTTTATATTCCTCTAGGAGTCAGAATTAGTTTCACAAATAAAACCTAACATTTCTGTAAGTCTACAAATTTATCGTCTAGAAATCGACTATCACTGCATCTGTCGCGCAGTAACAGCAGTAATAATAAACTACCCCAAAACAGAACTTCTTAAGGATTCCACCAAGCTTTTCGGTCTTTTGAAGCCATGATATCAATCGCCAAGCTCTTTCACCGAGTAAGAGTTTAAAGGTTAAAGGAAATGTATGAAAACTCCTTACTGCACAATTTTCAAATATTTCATTTAACGTTTGAAGTATTAGTCAGTCTCGGTGGGATTTATGAAAGAGCTTGGCTTTTAATAACACACGACGTCAAACAGCCAAAAAGCTTGACGGGAATTCTTAACAAGTCTTGTTTTGGGCTAGATATCACATGTTGTTGGTCCAAATTGATAAAATCCATTTTTTTTTCTTACGTGACGGAAAAGCCAATCCAGTTTTATGGTCCCTTTCTTTTTTTTTGGCTTCAGTTCCGTATTGAGGACAGCAGTCAGGTTTCATGTGGAATGAACATATCAGCAATACTGCGGCATCGACAACCTTACAGGCGAGGTTATTCGTGTACTGTCAACATCAAACAAGTGCTTTTTTTTAACTGTATGTTGTAACAAAGTAATTGACATTTAGATTGTTTTTTTTTTCTAATACATCTACGTGTGTCTTAGTCATTGTCGAGAAGTCCACTAACATTACTTTAGTTTTCTCCCAATTGATTTTACGTTTCATTTTTGAGTGGTGTACAGCTGTGGTACACTTTTTCTTGTCATTCGTCGTAGTGGCTTGTATGTGTTCAGTGATCGACATTTCACTTCGTCTTGCCAATATATCCCTTATTACACCCTCCACGGGGAACACAGTACACTGCTCTAGTTGATAGTTTCACAGTGGCGGTGGAAGGATGGTTGCTCTTGTGGATTTTCGACTCCTGAACTAAAGCTGGTGCAGGTGTAGGGGTAGGACAATTAGTTGCCGATGCCCCTTTGGCTTTGGATCTTGGATTGTAGTGGTGGTGTTCAGTTGGGTGGGGTGGGGAATGCGGGATTCCTTTGAGTTCAGGACACCCGAGGCCCCAACTCTTTACTATCGTTAACGCTGAGATGAGGCGGATCAGATGCAGAATTATGAATATAAATGAATGTTTATCAGGGCCTAAGAGAGAGTTCTAAATATAGGATATCCCACGAAGGACATTAATAACGCCATTCGAGAATCAACTGCCTAGAGGGACCCTCTACGATAAAAAGTAATTGAGATTGGTGTAAGAGTAGGCCCAGTGGAAATTGTGATTTATTCCCCATAAAGGAGAGCAAGTCATGAGAGCATTGGCGAAAATGGGCATCATAAGCTACTTTAAGAACCCATTCAGCCTCAATGAGTTGATGCAGCCGAAGGTTACATGAGGAGCATCTCTACCAGCACAGGAAATGTCAATTGCTCTCGATTCCCCGAACACTTCCAGGTCCATGATTTCCACCAATTCTTCCGTGAGCCAAATAAGGTTCAGCGACGATTGAACCAACAACATCAACATCTGCCATTCCTCCCTGTTGAACAACACTACTGCAATACAAGATCCAAAGTCGAAGAGGTATCGGCAATAAACAATCCTCCTACCCCTGCACCAGACTTAGTCCAGGAGCCGAGAACCCACAAGAGAAGCCATCCTTCCACCGTCAGCGTAAAACTGCCAACTACTACTGGAGCAATGTACTGGGTTCCGTGCGGAGGATGTAATAAAGGATATACTGATGAGACGAAGAGAAATGTTGGCGTTCAAGTCGCGAAACGCCTACATGCCACTGAGACGAATGACAAGAAAAAGAGTGCCATAGCTGTACACCACTCAAAAACAAAACATAAAATCGATTGGGAGAAAACCAAAGTAATGCCTAGGTAAAACTCGCGTGGTGAAGTACACCTTCGAGCGTTAGAATCCTTTGAAATACAACATTGCGAACTTAATACCATCCCTCTGATAAACGTGCAAGGCGCTCCCTCATACTGCCAAATTGTCTAACTTGTTTTGCCGACACTTTCTAACCACCTTCATTCTTAGTAGCTACCTTATCTCTCTTCTTCTATAACCAACAGAGGGAGAGAGAGCAGAGCCAACAACAACAAACGACAGCAACCCAAAAAATTTGGAGCAAAGACCCACTCAATCATCGCGAAAATTAAAAAAAAGTGGTCGTTAATCGTTTATAGGAATGTGATGAAGTAGGAGTCGATGACTTCAGCCAGTTGAAGGGGACAGGCAGTGTCCCCTGAAAATTTGCAAGTTTTCTATCTTTAAAACTTATCCTTTCAGTCGTGCATTTTTTTTACGAGTGTGACGACGACTTCTAACCAAAGTAACTCGGCTAAAAAATCTGTTTTTACAATCATTAATAATGAAGATTTGAGACAAAAATCAGGAACTCGGCTTAAGTGATCACCAAAAAGAAATCTCAGTCCGAGATTTTAGATGAGTGGTCACCAAAAAGTAATTGAAGTAGTTGCTCCACCAAGCCCAACTACAATTAATTGAAAAACTTGAAAAACTTAAACATGGTAGTACTTTAGCTTATATTAATTACTTACGCAACAACAAGAGAAAAGGACGTAATTTTGTGTCTCAGTTTAATGTATGTAATCTGAGCCTACTAGTCACTTCGAGTTGATGACGGATTTGGATTTAAATACATGTTGATGTCTGTAATAGTTCATCAAGATACACTTATGTACAAAAGCATATCTACAATGAAAAAAATTGTCACAATAAGTAATTCATTTTCTAAACTGCTAAAAAATTTAAGCGATTGCATTACATTTTCATTTTTAAGGATTCAGCCAATAAAGACGGAGGAAAATGGATTGTGCGACTGAGAAAAGGCCTTGCATCCCGTTGTTGGGAAAATCTTATCCTAGCCATGTTAGGAGAACAGTTCATGGTTGGAGAAGAAATTTGTGGAGCAGTTATCTCCATCAGATTCCAGGTTAGATATACAGACAAGTTTATGTTTTAGTACAATGGTATTTCATGATGGACAGGTTACTAAGTCAAATTATTAGAAAGGGTTTGGAAAAAGCACTATGCCTTTGGCCGAAAAGAGTTACAGTAAGTTTAAAAAAGAACATTCAGAATTTTCAAAGAAGGGCTGTCTACTGTTGTTAGCATTGTGCGAATCAACTGCGTTTCACTTTTTGTGAACATCGACGTTTCTTTGTGTTGAGCCGAAGTATGGTTTTGTACATCTTTTTGCCGAGCACCATTCTGTACTTGTTTGGTGATAAAATGTATTCTTAGCTGTAGATGTTAATACATCTTGAAAATTGTGTACTGTATTTCCCATCCTTTATTTCTTCTGTAGGAAGACATAATTTCCGTTTGGAACAAGACAGCAAGCGATCAGGCAACAACTGCCAGAATACGAGACACTCTAAAGAGAGTCCTAAATCTGCCACTTAACACAATCATGGAATATAAAACACACACTGATAGTTTGAGGTAAGTAAGAATGTTATGAATAGTTTGAAAGTAGGTTTATAGAAATACTCTTTAGCAGGGCTCAAAATAAGAGGACACACTGGAATAATTGCTTCTTTAAAGCTAGTTAAACCAAAAAAACTTAATATTTGTTAGTCCCTCCTGATAGTTATTTTTGCAATACTATTTTGTTATAATATTGTGGTTTTTCAAAAAAAAAAAAAAAAGATTTCCATCTTTAAAGTATATCACTACTGCTATTGCCTAATAGTAATTACTCCCAGCTCTGAAATAATTACAGTATAAAAGAAAGTAATAGGTGTTTCTAGAGGCACCTGTGTCCTTTCTTTATTGCACTTATTTTCCCTGAATGATTATTAAATGTAATTTAGCTATGGCTGGACTGAGAAAGCACTCTTCAAGAAAGAAAAAAAATTAACAATTTAGAAAATAACTTCGAAAGAGCTGCAGTGTATAAGCAGTGTATAAGATTCCGTGCAGAGACTGCGATGCTGTTTATATTGGAGAGACCAGAAAAGGTGTACGAACCAGGGTAGCCCAGCATATGGCCAACGTGAGGAATGAAAAGGATGACAACGGCATCGCAGTCCACTGCAAATCTTTGAAGCATGAGGTGGACTGGAAAGGCACAAGCACTCTGCTCAAGTCGAATTCGGCACGAGATTCCCACCTCCGTTGCCTTGAATCACTTGCTATTCAACAACATGAAATGAACGGGGAGCTTTTGATGAACATCCAAGGCCCAGCTTTCCCTAGAGTTACACACCTAGTAGGAAGAGAACTCAGCGAGCGGTTGAACCATCAATGGGGACTCACGAGTGCACAGCGCATGCAGCCCAATAAATACGGGGAGGCTGCGGTCGCGGCCGAATTCGAATGCAAAAGTGTGCAAAGCAGACGACGTAGTGAACAACGATGTTGTTGATGTAGAAAGCAGAAAAATCCTCAAGGCCTGATGAAGATATCTGGGTGGTATCGAAAATTTGTTGGACTAAGCGTGAGTCAGAGTTGTGAATTTTAGCGAACTTGGTAGTGTTATTTTATAACGGATCTATATAATTCAATGAAAGTTAGTCAGTTGCATAAAACACCCAATTGTCTGGTGTTTAAAGTTCCAACGCCGCCTGTAAAAGAAGCTTTAAAATAATTTGGTGTACATTTGAAGTTTCATGTGATGGTATTTTTAATCTTTTTTTATTTTTTTTTATTCCAGGGACAACTCTAGTTTTAGAAACACAGACATATTCTTGAGGTGACAAGTGCCATCCATGCCTCATAGTAGTAACATTGCAGTAAATTGACCACCAATTCCACCCAGCGAATATAATTCTATAATTTGTAAGATTGTTTTCGTTTTAACATTAAGCTTACATGTATAGTATCACCTATTAGTACAACATTGGAATTACTGCTGTTGCAATCATGTTGGTCTGCCTTCCGTGAAAGAATGTACATAAACTTTTAATTATATGATTCAGCATTTTTATTGATCTGGAACTAACATTACATTAATTAACCTAATTCCTGGAATCGGTGACTTGTATAGCAGGGAATGGGGCTGGATGAACAAACAATTTCTTCTGCAAGGTCATTCCAGTGTTCACTGTTGCAAAGAAGGTATTATGCAGCACTGGTTGTCTTGGTAATAGCGGTAAGCTGGTGTAAAGCACAGTAGTGGACCCTTGTTAAGACGAACTTTAGGGATCACATTTACATTTAACAACAACATTTAATGAGGGATAGTTCAAATTCAAAACAAACAGTGCTGTATGGCCATTGAAAAATAAATTTGGTACTCAGGCCCCGCCGTAATAATTTCTCACTAGAAATAAGAAGAAACGACAGCAAAAATAGCTGTTACAGATCAAAAACGGTCCTTAGGTAGACGCATGAAAATATAAAAAGTTTCCAAAAGGGATCGGCCTTTGAAAGTAGTGATATGATTCAACCAGGGAAAGGCCGCCAAGGTTAATCCTATTAGCCAAGTTAATCGCACCGAATAATACTTTGGATATTAAATGAAAATTAGCCAACAAATTTAGCTAATAGCAAGTAGAAATCTTCTAGTTTTCAATCTGCTAGTAGCAAGTTGGCTAGTAGCAATCTTCTAGTTTTTATTTAACTTTCGAACTATTAGTAGGTGCGATTAACTTGGTTAATAGGATTAACCTTGGCGGCCTTTCCCTGGTTGAATGATGTCGCTACTTTCAAAGGCCGACCCTCTTTGGAAACTTGGCGGCTTCTCTTATACCAGTTTTGGTTTTGAGTGGATACACATAGACTAGAAGTACCAGCCCAGCTACGCTGATTGTTTTATAAAAAAAAAATATGATCGTGAGCGTGTGGTGGTGTTTAATGCACCATTTGCAACATGTAGATGGTTTTCGCTCTCCTGTATTAGTCGTCGAAGGCGTGTTCCTGTCTGTGTAGTTTTGCGCACACTGGCTAGTGAACGCTGATGTTCGCTCACTCAAGCAGCGTGCTCAAGCATCGTTTAGACAAATCCTTTTCGCTGGCTACGCCAAAGGCGTGTATCCTTGTCTGTGCATTTTTGCGCATTTGGAATACTTAACCGAGTTAAGGAAGAAGGAAAACTAATCCTTTATTTTAATTGTCCAACGGTTTATGAAATTAAATTTCGCTGACTAATAACAATGCCCATTTGAGCAATACTGTATATTGACCTGACCTGATGGTAACGATTGTTGAACCTATTGCCCCGGATTTTCGTATAATATAATATTTGACCAAATATAAATAGGTCAGGAGGAGGAATTGGTCAAGACCTACTAACACCCATCTGCAAACCGGCGGCAATATGCTCATCAATGGTTAAAGCAGTGTATAACCATTGTTGACAAGAACAAAATGCAACATTGCTTGCACAAAGATGTGTGTTATTGTTTGGTAAAGGGTTCTCTGCTCCTGTTTATGGAATGTTACTCGATTCCTAATTACCCCACCACCGTTCATGTTGCGGAAATTTGTTGTTTGGAAGTTGGCTGAAGGGACTCGTCGGAGTTGTCTCCGCTATATGAACGGTGATGGGGCAGTTTGGAATCAAGTAACAATCCAGAAACAAAAGCGGAGAACCTTTGTAGGCTAATTGGATTATTCATTATTGAATAGCCTGTTGCTTGTACGACGATGGATGCCTTCGAAATCTTGAACAGGGATGCGGTACGACAAAAATGTGTAATTACAGGACAGAGGGCCAAATGGGTTCTATTAGTGATAAATAAACGTGTTTTTGAAATATACATTTAACAAATAAATAAAAAATAATAAAAAATATGTGACAGTTGTGTCAGTATGGCTACCATTATGTTTCCCTGGTAACCTGAAATCAGTGGTATAGCTACGTTAATTGGGGGCCGGTGGCAAATTAGCCCCCCCCCCCCCCCCTCCTCCTCCTTCTTGATATACAAGATGGCCCATAAAAAATTCACGGGCTGAAAAATTTCTAAGTCTATACTTTTTTCTAATATTTTTCAATTTTTTTTATAGTGAATAAACGAACCACGTTTGCTACTTTTCGTACTCCATTCAAGGGAGTCCTATTTTCACTTTAAAAAAAAAAAACTTGGAAAAAAGTTTGGACTTCGAACTTGTACGGTCGGATGGGGAGACTCGGAATTCATTTTTAAATACAGTTTATATCAAATTAAATAACTAGTATAGTTCAAGAGCGCCTTTTTAAAAATATAAATAATTGTTTGCTTCAGGGGGCCCCTGAGGCTGGGGGCCGGTGGCATTCTGCCACCCTGTAGCTACGCCGCTGCCTGAAATTGAGGAACAACTGGCATGAATGCCCATTGGTTGGGCAACTTTCTTCGGGTATGGTGAGAGCAATCCACCAAACAATAGTTACAAGACTGATGGGAGATCTCCAGTAAGAACTGCGTAGGAAAATGAGAAATTAGCAGTAAAAAGAAATAAACATTACTCGTTAAGTATATATTATTAAAAAAAAACTTACGTATTCGTAAGCATAAACTTGCTTGCGTCAATGCAATCGCTTGCATTCACAATACCCCTTCGGCAAGCACGAGAAATGAGAATTTGTTCCTTCATTCAACAACGATAAATTTGTTTTGTGATCTACATCAAATAAAAACGTATGATGTGCTTAAGTGTACGAAAAAATCTGCAAAAATAACTTCACAGTCGTTTTGACTCTCATGACGTCATAGTTTGTTCATGCAAAGTTTATTATGAATGCACCAATTTTGACCTTCCAAATTAAACTTTGCCTGATAAAACTATGACGTCATGTTTTGCATCAGCACGAAGTAACAGAAACACGTCATAATATATGGATCTCAAAATCAGTAGGAAATCAAAATTCACTTTGTTTTCGGGCCATTGTTGACACGTAATATAAATTTTGAGATTGTAGTTCAAATTACGAATGTAGAAATAAACTTGCTTGCCAAAAAAAATTATAAAGGAAGACATATTTTGAACCATATGGCATATAAAACTTAAATGATGCATGTAAAAAGACAGACCTATAGGGTTTAAAAGGTTGTCAAACATTTCGCTTTGGAAACACGAGTGCATGGATTGCGCGAGTAGCGTAAGCAATTTCCCTCAGCTTCTTACGGGCTTACTCTGGAGGAGTAGACGAACCATTGTGCAAACAAACAATTTGTATGTTTTAAATGATGTAGATGAGATGACGGACGATCTGTGAGCAATAATTGTGTCAAAATAATCAGTACTTCGATTTTGTGATGCTCTTGGAATCAAAGAAATTACATGAAGCATGGATTGGATCTACACCAATGGAATGAGCGAAGTGAACGATATGGTAAGTATTACTAAGCATTAATGAGCGTAAATTTGTGTGTCATTGCCTTCTAGCCTGACTCCAAAATGCCCATTCAGACAACAAAACTATGCTTTCTATAAACTTTCATTGCTATGATTGTTGGCAGAACCCACTAGTGGTTTATAATAGACCTTTTGGAACAGCATGATCGACTTTGTTGCACGCGCAATCACATTGTCTGGAAATCTGCAGTTAAAGCGGTGCTCGTGTTTTTCTTTTGTCCATGAATGGTCTTTATAATGCATAATAACCCTAACATGACGAAACAATGCGTGTGGGCACTGGTACCCTCTTGTGAAATTGTTTTATAATGCCATCAAATTTCGGTTATTTAAACGAGAGTGACCGAAAACCAAGGGCGTTTGATAAAACAATGTCCCAAGGGCGTGCAAGTGCCGTCGGGCATTGTTTATAATGGGTTTTCGGTTGTTTTCCATTGTAACGCCCATTCTTCTCACCCGTTTTGAAGCTCTCAGTCCTCTTATAACAATACAGCACGATGGGATCGCAACAATGAATGAGGCCGAGGAGTGCTGGGATCCACAGAGGGCCCAGCACTCCACGTGGATCCCAGCCCCCGTTTGTGTTAAATGAAAAGTGGAAGAAAACAAAGAAATCTAATAAATTTACTGAAACAAGTAAAAAAAAAAAACATAACAGATACAAAAATAAAAACATTTAGCAATTCACAACACTGCAACTGCTGCTTTCCAAACATAGATTTCATTAAATGACAAAAAGGAATACAGGAACCGAATATAAACAATTACAAGGAAAAACAACGCTATCTCAAACATAAAAAAAAAAATCGTTGAAATTCATGTTAATTACAACATTGCAACCGCTTTCAAAATTAAACGTTGTTTTTTTTCGTTGCCTGTAGTATTGCGTCTTAACGAATATTCTACACAAACGTTCTTCTGGCTAAACGCAACAATATATTCTACTCGCGCTCACTTGCGCTCAACAATGTACGTTGGACTGATAGCTTCAAAACTGGTGAGAAGAAGGATATCCCCCCGCTTTCCTCATGCGGGAATCCAACGATGGCGACATTGTTAGATCCCAGCACTCGGAAAGCGGGCGATATCCTATACATCTTACAATGGAAAAACACTAGCTCTGGTAGTTGCTGAAAGGAAAGATTGTCTAATACACAGACACAAGCGCGAATTCAACCAAAAATGCAACAAAGGTGGGCATAATGCCAGCAAAACAATGCTGAGTTATGCAACCCTTTGTAGCCAACAATGGTTAAACAATGATTAATATGTTGATATGTTGATGTGGTTATGCTTTAAATATTACTTCTTGATTGGTGTGATTGGTCTAAAATAGGTTTCATCGTTTAACGAGGTCTTATTGTTCTGGCCACTTTGCAACTAGCAATAAACCTGTGCACCGCAAGTTTAAACTGATTGTTGTTCTATGTGTCAATGAGTTCTGCAACAATCACTACCGTAGTGGCACAGAGATTGTTGCTGTTGGTCATCCTGCTTATAGCAACCGCGTATTGTTGAGTTGTGGCTGCAACAAAGGTCAAACCATGCCGTCCTTTAATTCAGAAGCTTGACAAGGAGACTGCAGTATAAAGACAGCATTGTTATTGCTTGTTTGGTGAAGGGTTCTGTGCTGGATTACGATGCCCACCATCACCGTTCGAACTGCGGAAACTCTACAACGAATAGCCCCTTCAGACAACTTCTGTTAAAAAAATTTGTAGAAATTGTTTGAAGGGACTATTCGTCGTTGAGTTTCCGCGGTATGAATGGTGATGGGGTACTTCAAATTAAGTAACAATACATAAATTAAAGTAATGAATACCCGCTTTCCAAATTATTGACCGGAAGAAACAGAGGTCAACACCTGTCAAAAATACGCTTATACTCTTTACCAACAAATTACCAATTCATTACTCGTTTCTTTGTATTTGCAAATTTTCTAAAGGCTTGATGATTCAGGTGTAAGACAAGTCCATCTTGTCTTAATTCAAAAAACAATGACCACTATTTCAATCAACAAATCTCTATAAAACCAGTGCTGTTTTCGTCTGCTGTTATGTTTACGTTTGAAACTTCGCGCATTTGCAAATATGCGACTGTATTTGTTGTTAAGTATAAGCATATTTTTGACAGTTTCTGAACACTTATTGTAAGATGTTGCGTTTTTTCAAGTGGTTAAGTCTGGCAGCCGGCACGAAAACCCCAAAGAATAGCCTGCACAATTGCTGATTGTGTACATGTATGGTGATTGGTGCATGTAACCAAATTCTGCATGATGCCACCTTGGCACTCTTGGGGAATTCGAGAGTCCAAAAATGTAGACAAAAAACTGTTTTTTGCTTCTAGCTTCTAAATCGTTCATCCGATTGAAAATTAACTGGTTACCAATCATGTTTGGAATAAAATTTCCTTCAAAAAAGGTTCTATTCATATTTTTGGTAAAATTAATCCTCCTTGCCGAAATTTGTTATTGAAGTTATTTTAAGCCATTTACGTATGTTACAACCGTGCATAATGACTATTACAATTCTTGACTTGAAAGGGCTGCAAGACCCGTTCTAATTCGGATAAATGGACGTGATCAGGCGTAGATGAAAGATGAAGATGTATATTTTCCAAACAAGAGTAA
The DNA here is from genome assembly GCA_023313725.1 of Lithobius niger. Lineage (NCBI taxonomy): Eukaryota > Metazoa > Arthropoda > Chilopoda > Lithobiomorpha > Lithobiidae > Lithobius > Lithobius niger. Next base: position 10,367 of record JAHWFP010164897.1, on the reverse strand, counting down.
TTAAAACGATTTATACTAATTAGGAGCTAAGCTACGACAGTTTACTACATCGTAGCGCCGGGCTTTTCGATGTATTTTACCACAAGTTCCATCTTTAAACTGCTGCTCTACCCGTTTTAATTAGGATAAATAGACGTGATTAGACTTAGACGAAAGATGAAGATGTATATTTTCCAACAAGGGTAATTATAACGATTTATATTAGGAGCTAAGCTATGGCAGTTTACCTATGCTGTAGCGCTGTGCTTTACGATTTATTTTACCACAAGTTCCATCTTTAAACTGCTGCGCTACCCGTTCTCATTTGGATAAATGGACGTGATTAGGCTTAGATGAAAGATGAAGATGTATATTTTCCAACAAGGGCAATTAAAACTATTTATATTAATTAGACGCTAAGCTACGGCTGTTTAAAGATGGAACTTGTGGTAAAATAGGGAAAAATCCACAGCGCTGCACTGTAAAAAAAACTATCGTAGCTTAGCTCCTAATTAATATAAATAGTTTTAATTACCCTTGTTAGAATTCGTCTGAGCCTAATCACGTCTATTTATCCGAATTAGAACGGGTGGTGTAGCAACTTAAAGATGGGACTTGTGGTAAAATAGAGCAAAAAGCACAGCGCTATTACGTAGGTAAACTGCCGTAGCGTTACCTCCTAATTAATTTACATCGTTTTTATTACCCTTGTTGGAAAATATATATCCTTATCTTTCATCTAAGCCTAATCACGTTCATTTTTCTGACTTAGAACGGGTACTGCTGCTGTTTAAAGTCAGGAATTGTAACATACATTATGCACTGTTGTATGTAACATGCGTAAACGACCTAACTTACATAACGAATTTCAGCAAGGATTAATTTTACCAAAAATATGAATCGAACTTCTTTTTGAAGGACATTTTATTCTAAACATAATTGGTAACCGGTTAAATTTTAATCGGATGAACGGTTTAGACGTTAGAAACAAAAAACCGTTTTTTTGTCGCCATTTTTGGACGCCATTTTGAATTCCCCAAGGGTGCCAAGGTGGCATTATTATGTTTTGGAATAGGGACATATTGTAGTACATCTCTGCGCAAAAACATTTTGTGCAGACAGTTTTTTTAGGTTAGGCCAAAATTCAGCATTTGGCAACTGGACTAGGTCTAACAACGCTTTTTTTTTTTTTTAACAAACTCCGGGCCAATAACTACTTAGTTATTGGCCCGTACTTTATCAACAACACATTAAGAATTATCATTGTAGCTATTGCGCAACACAATTCACCGAACTTTACATTGTCTTACCATTGTCAAAGCATTGCTGCGCGATTCCAAGGTACCCCAACACCGTTTAAGCAACTTTTATTTTAAATTTTTCGTGTCCATATCATTGTTTCTGTCATTGTCCCATCAAAGTATTCTAACAGTAAAACTCTTGGGCATTGTCGTGCATTGTTATGCATTGTTGTTCGATTCCGAATAACCCACCACCGTTCATGCAACAAAAACTCATCGAAACGACGAATAACCTATACCACCACAACAACTAAACCTAAAAGGAGCCATAATAATGGTCCACCTTAACCTAGCTTCCAGAAAAGGATTGAGCAACTGTACAAAACTTACCTATATATATATATAATACGCTTAGGTTGGGCAAGAAAATTCATCATTATTATGCACTACAATGAAAGAGGGCGAGCGACCGACAATGTCAAACAAACAGATGTGGCCTATAACAATCGACATATTGCATTAATAAAGCTAGCCGACTTGGAAGAGTTTCAAAGTTGATTGAGTAACAATCACTGCATGCACAACCGTTGTTGGACTTGGTATCAGAACAGAGAAACGTCCTCCATTGAAAATAAACATTTACTTCCATAACACAAATCAGCAGGGGTTCAAAGATGGAGCAGAGATGGGGATATTCAGACCACACAATAGGGGAAACCGGGGCCCACTACAGTGTTACGCTCAGGTATGCGGGAACCAGCTAGGGTATGCGGGGAACCCGGTATGTTATGCCGGGGGTATAGCTAGTTGTACGAAATTTGAGAAACTGTCATTGATGCAGAGATTGTATTTGGAAACCACCAACACTGTGCGTATTCATCCCACGTATTCAAATGCCCAACACAGATTTAGACATGCCGTTTGTTCTTCAACGAAAGCAGTTCCCACGTATACGTCTGTCTTATGAAATGACCATCAGTAAATCTCAAGGACGAGGTTCCGAAACCATAGGAATATCACTAACTGAACCAGCTTTTGCACATGGCCAACTGTATGTCACCTTCTTGCGTGTCACAACCCCCAAAACGTTAAAGTCTGTGTAAAACAAACAGGTGTACCAACTGTGAATTCCCAGGACAATGCTAATGCTCTTAATTTCGTGTTCTCGTAGGGATTGACCATCAAACTTGATAGTACCAGCGGAAGATTCCAGCAAAGATGAATCGACTGGAAGATCCTGCCAATTATCGTTCTTCTTTGGATTCCAGGACGGAAAGAGCTGTCGAACCCGTGGACTAAGTTGGAAATAATCTTACTGGTCGTTGCGTCCGAGGGTCCTATGTAGGTCAGGACAAAACGAACCTTTGATATAGTGATCGGATATAGCAAACATTTTCAACGTGAAATAAACTTTTTTTTATCTTCTTACATTATAAACCAAAGTCTCATGAAATGCCCACCTCTTTGGCTGAGAGGGCCGAATAAACTCTTTCCTGAGCATGGCCCTGATATTGAACTCTCGGCTATTTCTTCTTCTGATTCTACTATCTCTTGTAATGACTCAACTGAGGGGGAGCTTCCAAATAAAATGGGGGCTTGGAAAACTCAGGTTGAAAAAAAAAGAAATTGAGTTCTGGAAGGAAAAATGTAAGCCAGACTGATGCTGCTTGGGACCAGGGGATTGCCAGATCTATTGTGGGGGATCGTAGGACTGCCAAATGTATTCCTGCCCATTCTAATGGCAGCTATTGTCCTGGTTCACAGCATGTGAATATGGGTGCTCGCAGCAAGGATTGCAATGTCAAATGCCCTGGTGCTGTCAAACGCATTCGTGCTGTGCCACCTCGTATTGAAAATGTGCAACGAGTTTTTGTCAGCAGGGTTGATCCTGATACTACTACAGATGAGCTGGTAAGCTTTTTCAAAGAAGAAATGAAAGTGGATGCTAACTGTATTAAATTGAAAACTAAATTTGACACATATGCATCCTTTTACGTTGAAGTCAGTGGAAAGGACATTGATGTTGTCACTAGTCCACGTTATTGGGAAGATGGAACCCTTACTAGACCCTTTCGTGGACGACCGCCAAACGGCGATTTTGCTAACACTGTGAGCAAAAGATCTGCCATTACTTCGGCCGATCCAAAAAACGGGCGACGTTAGTGGGGCCAAGGAGGCGGACTCAAGATGGCGCCACTACTGGAGGGAGCTTCACCTTCTGCCTTACGAATACCGAATCGCTCTTAAGTAAGATTGATGAACTGCGTATTTATGTGAGGCAGCACGATCCTTTTTGTTTTGGTGTGCGAGACGTGGTTGAGGGCAGATGTTCTTGATGCCGAGGTTGCCATTCCTGGGTATCAATTATTTCGGAAAGATAGGGTGGCTGAAAGGAAGGGGGGAGTGGCCTTGTTTGTTAAGGAAGGGGTCACCGTTAGGGAGGTTTCTCTGTTAAGCGACTATGAAGAGGCTATTTGGTGCGAAGTGACTTTTTCTTCCGGAAACGCAATGATCGGGGTCATCTATCGGAGGCACACCATCTCTGACGAACAACATCACCTTCTGCTTATGGCCCTTGACGAAATTGACAGGAGGTGGAAGAAGATTCTTCTTATGGGGGATTTCAATTATCGCAGTATTGACTGGGTTCGTGGGACGGTGGATGCCCCTGATAATGGTTTTGCTTTCAAGTTTTATGAGGCCATTCAGGATGTTCAGTGGTGCCAGCATATTGTGGAAGCTACTAGAGCCAGAGGAAATGACAATCCAAGTCTTCTTGACCTTGTGTTTACCAAGGAGGAGTGTGACATTATTGGAATTCGTCACGATCCACCTTTTGGTAAGAGTAACCATAACGTCCTTAAGGGTGAATTCCTGGATTGTGAACTTATTGCTACTAGAGGTGATCGTAGGCTTGACTACTCCAGATCGGACTTTGACAAAATGCGGAGGCTTTTGGCTGCTACCGAGTGGGAAACAAATTTCTCTGGTAATGTTGATGAGGATTGGACCTATTTGAAAGGGACCCTGTTAAATTGTGTTAAGGACTGTGTGCCTGAAATTACGATTCAGGCTGGTATGCGTAAGCTCCCATGGTTGTCTGATTATGTACTTAAGCATATTGAGATTAAGGGGCGTAGGTGGGGCCTTTATAGGCGCTTCCCATCGCGTGCCAACTTCAGGAAAGTAGTGTTTTGCGGAGGGCCAAAAGGCGCTTTGAGGTCCACTTGGCCAACAAAGTGCAGAGCAACCGGCGCGCTTATTGGAGTTATGTGAACCGAGTGAGGAACAAGACTCGATCCTTCATGCAGTTCGACATAAACTCTGGGGGGCATACTACCAGTGATAAAGAGGCGGCTGAGCTCCTACAAAAACATTTCTGCTCGGTTTTCACTCAAGAAGACGACAGTGAAGCGATTTATTTTGGAGATTTTTGGGCTCAGGTTAACAACTTTTGTATCGGTGGGCTTAAAAATGAGAGTGGTCTGAATTGGGAACATTGTGTTCTTAAGCATCTGCTTAGTATTGATGTGTGTAAGTCTGCTGGACCGGATGGAATTCACCCTCGGGTTCTTAGGGAAGCTGCCCATGAACTGGCTATGCCACTCGCCCGGCTTTTTGCGAGATCCGTTTGTGTTGGGTCTGTACCGGAAGATTGGAAAGTTGCAAATGTGACGGCCATCCACAAAGCTGGGAATCGTAGAGATCCCGGAAATTACCGGCCTGTGACTATTACTAGTGTGGTCTGCAGGATCTTGGAATGCATTCTTCGTGGGCTTTTGGAGACAGAGTTGAAGAGTAAAGGTGTGCCATGTGATGTGCAACATGGATTTGTTCGTGGTCGATCTTGCTCTACTAACTTGCTTCTTTCTCAAGAAGACTGGATGGCTTCGGTGGACAGTGGTGCACACGTCGACTGCATTTACTTGGACTTTTCGAAGGCGTTTGACAAGGTGCCCCATTTACGCTTAATTAGACGACTTCATGATCTCGGTGCTAGGGCAGATGTTGTTGACTGGGTGGAAGCTTGGCTCACCGATCGCAAGCAGAGGGTGGTGGTTAATGGCCGGGCCTCTTCTTGGGAAAGTGTTACTAGTGGTGTGCCTCAAGGTAGTGTACTTGGACCCCTCCTCTTTGTTCTTTACACTGATGATGCTTTTGAAGGTATTAAGTCGTCCGTTCGGGCTTTTGCGGATGACACCAAAGTATCCAAGAAAATTTGTGCGAAGGATGACTGTGACGCTCTTCAGCAGGATCTTGATTGGATTGCGAGTTGGACGAAGGAAGCCAAAATGACCCTTAATATTGCGAAATGCCACATCCTGCGAATTGGGTGGCGTCCAGGGAAACTGGCCTTTCCATACGAGATTGGGGGCATGAAGCTAACTGAAGTTACGACTGAAAAAGATTTGGGTGTGGTTGTGTCGGCAAATGGGAAAAGAGCTGACCAATGTGCGGCTGTCGTGGCCAAGGCAAATCGGGCACTTGGTCTCTTAAAAAGAACACTTACTTCGCGAGCACCCAGTGTTATGGTGCCAGCCTACAAGGCTTTGGTAAGGCCTTTGTTGGAATATTGCACCCAAGTCTGGTCACCATACTTAGTGAAGGACGTTAAGATTGTTGAGTCCGTCCAAAGGAGGTTCACTCGCATGGTTGGGACCTTGCGATCCACCCAGTATGACGAACGCCTCGCGTTCCTGGGGCTGGAATCCTTATCGATGAGGAGGCAAAGGATGGATCTGACTTTCGTCTTTAAACTTTTAAGTGGTCTCCTTGATGTTGACTGGAAGCAGCTCTTGATTGTTAGAGCGGACAGATATGCAGGGCCTCGAACTCTTTTTTTGAGGCGGTGTCGTATTGATGTGAGAAGGTTTTGTTTCGGGGTTAGGATTGTGAGAGCATGGAACGCACTGCCTGAAGAAGTCAGGTGCGCACCATCGCTGAGTGTTTTCAAGCGTCGCCTGTCCTTGTGCAATATCATGGGATAGAACTTGTTCACGGTTTCTTTTGTCCTCTGGGACGCTTCACCGTGTGGATTCTCTACTCATACTTATACTGGAAATGAAGCAACCGCAACGACGACCCACGGAAGGGGAACAATGAAAACGTGCGAGTGTCAATTCTTTGGCTGGAAGGTGAAACTGGGACGTTGTACCCCTGAAAAGAAGTTGAAATTGCCACATTGTTACCTCGACTGACAATTTGCTCTGCGCGGTCATCGCAAAGGCATGTCTTAAACGACGTCATGTACGAAGGACAGTTATTTTTCGCACGCTACTGGGAGTGGGGAGGGACCTGAACGGGGAATGCCCGTTGGTGGGGCAGTTCTTATGTTAGAGCCACTATTTGATTACGATATTGTTTTGCGGCGGGAGAGGATTGACGGAAAGAGGGAGTGTTACACAAAGAAAAATTGACTGTTGCAGTGAACGATCAGGCAGCACCAAGCAAATACTGGGAAACAACCACGGGTGAAACAAATCCCCGGGCGAAGCCGGGTACGATGCTAATTGTACATAAACGTAAGCCATTTTATATGAGATGAACTGATTGTCTGCAACAACTGCATTTAGTTTCAGTCCTAACAATCAGTACCCTGATTTTGCGTTTGTTCTTGGGATCAAATAAACTACGTGAAGCGTGGATCGACGCCAAGAGAGTGATCCAAGCCACCGATATGGCTGACAATAACATCAAGTTCGGGTTTAAAAATTACGTTTCTTTATTGCCAAAACAACTTAACCTGGTAATTTTAGCATTACATTCCTCGAATGTGATGTTCCCCTGGAGGTTTCTTTCGGTTTGTAGACGCCTGCTTGCATATCCCACCGCGCATGCGCGGCGCGGTCCTCCCAATAAAAGCGACAGCGCGCACGCTATCGGCATTCATTTTCTTCCAGAGGTGTCTCACGCCACCTCGCTCCCTGGTTCCCCGACTGTCGTTTGGAAAATTGGATTCTTCCCGAAGATGGACAAGGGCATCCGCCCTCGACCTCGCCGCACCTGCCCGCACGACACCCGCCGATGCCATGATGTCGCATCGCCTGACTCTCCACTCCTCCCGGGCCAGCGCTCGCCGCTCCTCGCCCCACTGGATCTGTCGTCGCTTCGACAAGACCTTCAAGCCGCCAAAGACTCTACCGGGCCGCCAAGCGTAACCTCCGCCGGGCGACACTCGCCCATTTTCCGGAACGAAACTCGCCGCTCGACCTGTCGTCCAACTCCTCCCGGATAGGCCTAAGCGTCAGCCGCAGTGTCGTACGGGAAATCGTACACGACACTGTCCGCCACTTACAAGTCAACCCAATGCCGCCTCCCTCCTGCACATCATCGGTACGGAAGGCCCGCACCCAGGACTGGGTCGCATCCACCTCTAGCCACGAAGGGCACAGGCGTGCCGCTTCCTCCCCGCCGGCCTCGGCACCCAAGCGCAAGCCGGACGACACACTGTCGTTGCACCACCCGCTGTCGCCCGTCCCTACTGCCGAGAAACGCATCAGGTTCCCAGACGACAATTCCTGACGAAGCGACCCTGTCGCTCTCAGCTCTTTTAAAGACTGTCGAGCAGACGGTCCCGAACTGCTTCCCGTCCAAGCCCACTCTGATGCCAGATGCCACTGCCGAATGACACAACCGACGACTCGCCTCTGTCGCTCGAAGAACGCGCGGCCTATCGCCGCCCACCACACGCCTCGTCGATGCTATCGACGGGATCAAGACTCAAGACTCTTCTGCTCGTTTCCATCGTGGCTAAAACCCACGTTTTGAGTGAGCCAAAACGAAAGCCGTTTGCACCTCTTACTACTTGTCTCGACCGTGGCTAACCCCTCGTCTCGAGTGAAAATCAAGTCATCTGTTGTTGTCCACTGCTGCTCGTCTCAATCATGGCTAGAACCCACGTTTTGAGTGAACCAAGACGGAAGCGTTCGCACCATTTTCTGCTTGTCTCGACCGTGGCTAGCCCCACGTCTCGAGTGAAAATCAAGTCACTTGTGGCTGCCCACTGCTGCTCGTCTCAATCGTGGCTTGAAACTCAGGCTTTGAGTGAACCAAGACGGAAGCCGTTTGCACCTCTTGCTGCTTGTCTCGACCGTGGCTAGCCCCACGTCTCGAGGCAAAATCAAGTCACCTGTTGCTGACCACTGCTGCTTGTCTCAATCGTGGCTTAAACCCACGTTTTGAGTGAACCAAGTCGTAAGGCATCTCCACCTCTGGATGCTTGTCTCGACCGTGGCTAGCCCCACATCTCGAGTGAAAATCAAGTCACCGGTTGCTGTCCGCTGCTGCTCGTCTCATCCTGGCTTGAACCCACGTTTTGAGTGAACCAAGACGGAGGTCATCACACCACTGCTGCTTGTCTCGACCGTGGCTGACCCCACGTCTCGAGTGAAAATCAAGTCGCTTGTTGTTGTACACCACTGTTCATCTCATTCGTGGCCTGAACCCACGTTTTGAGTGAACCAAGAAGCCGTTTGCACTCTGTTTGTCTCGACTGTGACTGGCCCCACGTCCGAACGATATCAAGACTTCAGTTGCTGCCCACACTACTGCTCGTCTCATCCGTGGCCTAAACCCACGCCTTGAGCCGAGTTGGAAACCATCTACATTTCCTACTCCTTGTCTCGTCCATGGCTGATCCCGTGTCTGAAGCGGAACTCAAATCACCGGCTGCTGTCCAAACTGCTGCTCGTCTCGGCATGGTTTAAAAAAAAACCCATGCCCTGAGTTAAGAATCAAGTCTTAGGGCGTCTCCATCTCTTGCTGCTGCACGCCGCTTACGACCCAGCCCGCACGCCACCTACCCAATGTTACGCCCGCTCCTGCTGTCGCATCGCCTAAATCTCCCTTCCTCCTGGACCAGACCCTTACCGGGCCGCCAAACGGAACCTCCACCGTGCGACATTCGCCCCCTCCCCGGACCAGAGCACGCCACTCGACCTGTCGTCCAATCCCTCCCGAAAAGGCCTCGGCATCAGCCGCAGTATCGTACTGGAAATCGCACATAACCGTCCGCCACCTACAAGTCAATCCGATGCCGCCTCCTTCCTGCATATCATCGGTACGCAAGGCTCGTCCACGCCAAACCACGAAGGGCACAGGCGTGCCGCTTCTTCTCCCCCGGCTTCGGCATCCAAGCGCAAGCCGGACGATACACAGTCGTCGCGTCACCCTCTGTCGCCCGCCCCCACTGCCGAGAAGCACATCAGGTTCCCGGACGACACCCCAGATGAATCCACCCTGTCCCTCACAGCTCTTTTAAAAATCTGTCGAGCAGACTGTCCCAGACTTCAGCCGCAGTGTCGTACGGGAAATCGCACACGACACCGTCCGTCACCTCCAAGTCAACCAGAAGCCGCCTCCTCCCTGCACATCTTAGGTTCGAAAGGCCCATACCCAGGACTGGGTCTCGTCCACGTCAAGCCACGGAGGCCACAGTTGGGCCGCTTCTTCTCCCCGGCTACGGCACCCAAGCGCAA
>JAHWFP010164895.1:67151-84238 GCA_023313725.1 Lithobius niger | reverse complement strand
ACTCTCGTTCTGCGTCTTGGCCAAAGTTGAAAATATTGCTTATTGGTATCTTCATCATATTTTTAGTTTTACAGATTTAAAGCATTTCCACTTCTTATACATCGTAAGGTCAAACTTTTATGAAGAGATGTAATTGTCCACCCGGGGGTAGATATCACCACATCGTACAAATAATAGTGTTTCATTATTTGTATGTGTTGACGAGGATAGCTCTAGCAATTTTTACGTAATTCAAAAGAAAGCACATGTCACTGCTTTACAGTCTTACATTATTAAGAATGTAAAGTAGTGACATGTGCTTTCTTTTGAATTACGTAAAATTGCTAGAGCTAGAGTTTGATGTAATAGTGTTCACCATAATTTCTTAGTTTTTTTCCCACTTAAAACGACTTTGATCTGAAAGTCGAAATGTCTTACGCCATTAAAACTTCATTGCCATCGAACCAAGTAAAAGTACGTTTTTTTTAGGGAGCAGGAACCCAAACTGCGTTATCTGTCCCATGAGGATGAGAGAAATAATTTAGCTGGAGAAATCGAAAAGTGAGACAACTGCACATACACAAGACAGCAGACTGTGTTGCCTTTCGGACTAACACTCAACCCAGAAACTTAACAACAATACAAACAATTTAAATAAAACATAAACAATATAAACAATATAAACAATGTACACAACGTGTGCCTAAGTACCACAACAACGAACTTATAGTCCTTCTTCATTGTTGGTTGACTCCTTGACAGGACTCAAAAAAGATGAATGCATCTTGTTAGGAATTTGAATAAGTCCTGACTTGTTTGAGTTCCTAGGTCAGTCAGTAAATCCTTAGTCCGTAAATCTTTGGGTCTAGGAAGACTGTGATGCTGGTTCTATTCTTGATGCTGGTCGAATTTTGAGATCGATCCAATTATATGCTATGGTCAAATGATGGAGTACATTAAAGCTTTTCATAGGTGTTCATCTATGTTGTTCATGTAATCCTGATAATGCTTGAATTTAAACGACTGGTTGAGTCGTTATCTATACTCCAATCAGGGTAAAGTAACCAGTAATACAATGTTCATTTTTGTATAGTAGCGCTTCGGAAAGTTCTCAGAAACTTGGAACATCGAGTTACTAGAGTTCATTCCAGAATATATCTGCTCGCGTATCTTCAGTCGCTCAGGTGTTTGCACATGTTGCCATTACCCTGCAATCTTGTACCATTCGAACATGCCTGGAGATATGGATTTGGCTATCACGAGGGTTAGTTTGAATTAATTGTGTGTTGAATCCAGTGGCAATAGAATGCAACATTACAAAAGCCAGGTAATAGGCGGGGAAAAGGTCCATCTCCACAATCTCGTGGTCCCATTGATGTCACGCCAATCAATACGGTTTCTCCGTCAATAACAGAAATCAGTGGCCCACCAGAATCATCCTGCAACGAAAATAATTAATGCATGTTAAAGTCCAAACCATTAAAGAGAGCATAACTATACGAAAGTCGCCCAGGTGTGTGGGCATTCCAAATTTCGTAGATTTCTTTGGAGATTTTGATTAGGTTGAAGACTCCAACGTGGTTTTATTTAATGACAAATTGTTATGCTGAAATTATGGGGTTACCAGCTGATTCCAAAACTCAAAGGAATTAACATGTTATTATTCTTTTCTGCTGTGACAGATGTGGCGTAACGTAATAATTATAAAAACAAACCTGTGGTGTTTTACTGTTTAGCCATAAGATGGAAGAAAATGTCACAACAGAAATTTAAAAAAGGTAAGAAGAACTTATTTAAATGCAGCGGTATGGTGTGTTGACAAGGTGTCATGTCATGCCCGAAATTGCTTTTATGCAGCAGGAAAAGGTGGACCTTTGACACATGTACCTCTCGGCAATGACGGCCATTTCGAATGGCCTATTTATTCGTGACGACACCTTATGCTTGATTATTGCCAGAAAAAGGCCCATTTATGGTCTCAACAACAAAGCATTCCTTTTCAAAAGTATAACTATGAAGAATTCTAGCCCTAAAACAATACCTTTAAACCTGCAGAAGATACAGATAAAACTTGATAAAGCTGGAATTACAACTACAGCCTTCCTCTTCCCAATAGAAAATTTCAATTACTGGATTAAATATTTCACAATATACAGGGCCCACAGAAAAATTCACCAGAAATTTGTGTTAAGTTCAAATTTGTTGTATGTCCAACAAGGACACTCAAAATTATAATTTAAAAAATTTTAAAACGTACAATTTAGTTACGCATTTTTCCAACTAGTGTGCATTGCATATGCTACACATGCATTCTCACTATTTATGGTTTGATTTCAAGTTTCAACATTTTAAAAAAAATCGTGCTTCTTCTTCACCATAACCAACGATATCTTTAAAAAGCATTTAGTCTAAGGCAAAATTAATAATTTTTGGCGGGAGGAGCGGGGTTGCTGTACGAAATTTTCACTTTCACTTATACTTTTTGGCACTAATTTTAAAACTGAAATTATCTCCTCAACAGCTTTTTATAATGAAAAATAGTCCTATTGGCCTTTTCCCTTCAGTTTATAATGAAATTATATCTTAGGGAGTTGGAATCTTGAAAACAAAACAAAATTTAAGAAAGACGGCAGAAGAACATGTGACTGTTCCATTCCGAATCCAACTACATTCTGGTTTTACTACGAAGTCTCTGTCTACACATAGAGACATGTTAAAAGTAGAGGGGCATTAAGAAAAATGATAAGGTTTTTATTCACTGTATATATATATATATATACATATATATAATAAATATATATATATTAGATATTTAATATTTTAAGGTTTTTTTTTCAATTTTACGCCACCCGTAAAGCAATGGCGTAAGATTAGACAATCTCAAATGAAACGAACTCTAATTTGACTCCAATTCCAGGGAACAAGGGAACTTAGTCGCCTCTTTATTAGTTTTTTGTTTTGTTTTAATTTTTAATTGTTTTTATTTAGTTCAGATCACTCCTTTCACGGGCCGAACCATTTTCAACTTGGTGGCCTCTTTAGCCGTTTTTGGCTTTATTTTGATATTTTGTTTGTTTTCTTGAATTGGACGTAACACAATTTCTTTAGCAACGTTGTTTAGATTTGTGACGACAAACTAGTGTGTGACTAGTTACGCACGTCAGTATACACGTTGTCATTGCCCGAAATTTGGCCGTACAATCAGAGATGATGTCAACAGTACTAGCAATGAGTATACCAATACTTTCGTACTTAGCGCACCCTCCAACACCGTTCCCGTTACGCCTGGCTTTTTTTCCTGGCTTTAAACCAGAAAAGGCATGCAGTTCGTATCGTACTGTAGCCATTCATCAAATTTTATAGATGGAAGCCTCTCCCCTATCTCGGTGTCGGTGAATAATCACTCTGTGGGAATTAACATGGGGATGAGCGAACTAGAAGAAACTAGTAACACATTTGCAACGTTATTGAGGGTCAAGTTTTGCATTGAAAGCCACTTAGCTGACATTCGTACACAAGTTAATTTTTGACAGGTGGGTCAGTGCTCTCTTTTTCACTTTTGTGCCGCATTATTATTTTCCCAAGTACCTGAAATGTGCCAAACTATGCTTCAAACTATGCTCACGCCATGGCATCGCGCTACAATGGTTTACATCCTTGACAATTGAATTGATGTAATGTTTGTTGCCTAACTTGGCGCGACACACTAGCGTGTGTCTAGATCTGCATTGAGGGCCGCTCGCCTTTTTTATTGTTACCGTGCAAAGAGTTACCATGCTCACCCATTTTCATTGCTACCGTTCAAAGAATGAAGTTTCTCCTCTATTGCTTTAATGCCATGAGAAGATTAAACATGCTCGCCATATCCACATTAATATGAAGCATTGTCATTCATTGTAATAATGAATGCATTTCCCTGTCCACATCCTAAAACCACGTATCATCCACACTACGAAAAATATATCAGACTATGCTGTACCCCCGGTGTAACATACGCCGGTGAAGCCAGTTCCTGAATACCTGAGCGAAATACTTTACTTTAAGGCAAATTGGAAATTAGCCAACAGCGAAAATTGGCTAATTCCCCATTTTACTTAATATTACCCTCAGGATTTTCCTTTATAAATACTTTACTTGGCAGTATGAAATGAAAACGGCGCTACCAACCCCCGTTTTCTCCGACTGCCCATGCCCCCCCAATATTCTCCCATTGTTTGGCCAGATTTCCCTCCATGCGGCCCTCCCCTGGTAACCCCTTTCCTGTTTTTGTTTTCTTTGGGAAGTAAAAATCTTTTTTCAATGGAGGCCGTTACTGAATCAACTTCTACGATTAGGATGCACTTAGCAAAACCATCAAGTCGGCAAACTGTTCAAGTCGACTCTAAGAGCTAGCATTATTAAAGCAATATTTCGTTTGTTACTGATTGCTACAGTCCACTGTCGGTCGCACGCCCTATGTTATTATAGTGCTTGTGCAACCTAAGCGTATCATACACGGCTATATGATTGAAGTCCTCTTTCCAGCAAAACAAACTTTTAATTTCTCCGTTCCTATTCAATATATTTCGACCAAACTTGGCCAGATAGTCGATAAGTATGGAAGGTAGATTGTACCAACTTTTACGCAATTCCGTGCAAGAGTAAAAGTAGGGCATTGGTCACTTTTTCTTGTTGTTGTTGTTGTTCTGGTTTGACACGGTCTCAGAAAAAACTACTGCACCGACCTAAAATCTGAAACATGATCTAAGCCAGAAATTTCCCTGGGCTTTTTCCTCAGAGAGACCACTTTTTCAATTGGTCGAGCCAATCCCTAAACGATCATTGTGATTGTTTCACATTGTTTTAACCATTGTAATTAGGGAACAATGCCACTAGGCAAACTCTAAATCCATTCTTCGTGCACGTGTTATGTCTTTGCTAAAAAGTTGATTGTTGAAGGGTAAAATCAAAGAATCGGACTCCTACGGCTCACTAGCAATGGTGGAGGACGTTGATAATCTTCTGTGTGCTCTCATTACGAAGAAGGTGATTACCTCCAGTGAATTAAACACTGGCGTCGTAGGTGATGAAACTTTTGCTTTAGTGATGAAGGAGGCGTCTCTTCGTAGTATTTCTGATGCCGATGTTAGACGATTTGGTGTCAACACTGCAGTTGGTCTGGTGGCTGGGCTAGGCAGAAAAGATGGCGGCCAGGCATTGAGTCATGGGGGGCAACAAGGGGTCATGAGCAGTGTCCATGATGAACATAGCAGTGGGAAGAAGGAGGTTGTTACAGTGGTGAAGAAATTGTTTTCCACAGTTGCTGGTCAGAGCAGTATTCGTAAGGATCCAATTGATTCTGAAGAATCTGAGCAAGAACAAGATGAAGAAAGAGGTCATGTTCCTGGTGAGCGAAACCAATCCCAAAGGTTGACTGCCCTCCAGAGATTGTACAAGGGTAGCTTGAAATCTGTGGACATGACGAGGTCGTTGGTGCTGTTGTGTGCTGATCAAGGGAGGCCATATCCTCTCACTCAGATTTTTCTTCATGTTGAGGGGATTGTTGGGAAAGGTGAAAGTGGGACGATCTTTTGATTCATGCAGAGAAGCGGTCGTATCCCGCTCGTACCTGTAGTCAGGTTGGTGGCGCTCCTTCTTTGAGCTCTGCATGGCGCATATTGAATCAGCAGAGCCTTCGGGAATCTGTGACGTGGGTCTTCGCGGAAAATGGTTCCTGTCGTTCTGTCCTTCGTGGTCAGGAGATGGCAGATGCGTTCAACGCTGGCTTTGCGAGCGTTTATGCCCTTCCCGGGGGTCTCCCCCCCCCCCCCCCCCCCCTCTCTCAGGTGTCACTGTGTCGGTCTGTGACTGATCTCCCGTGGGATGTGTCGGAGTTTACTGCTGCTCTGGCAAAGTGTAAGAATAGCAGTGCCCCAGGCATAGATGGGGGTGTTGTATGGCATGCTGCGGTCATTGACGGCTGAGTCTGTAGAAACCTGTGTGTCTCTGTTCCAGACTATTCTAGATGGGGCCGGGCTTCCCGAGTCTTGGCTTTTTACGGTGATTGTCCCGCTCTGTAAGGCTGGTGCTCCCCGTTCTTGTCTACTTAGTTACAGGCCCATCTCGCTTCTGTCAAATCTGAGGAAGGTTTTTGAGCGAATGGTCATCAGGCGTCTGGACTGCCATCTTGAGTTTTATGACTGTCTAGCTCCCGTTCAATTTGGGTATCGTGCAAACAGGACTGCTCAGGATGCCATTGCGTATCTGCTGTCTGGGATCCACGAGGCCTGGGCACACGGTCAGGTGGTTGTAGCTGTATTCCTTGATATCAAGGCTGCTTATGACACCGTCAGTGTTGAGTGGGTCTGTTATAACCTGTCTCGCCTGGGTGTTGGTCCAAAGCTGGTTGGTGTTATTTCCGCCTTGCTTGGTGAGCGCAAGTTTGTGACCAAGATCAATGCATGCTGGTCAAAGGAGGCCAGGTCTGGGCGAAGGCTTCCCCAGGGCAGTTGCTTGAGCCCGACTTTGTTTCCTGTAGCAGTGAATGACATACTCCTGGAACTGAGTCAGACATCGAATGTCGTCTGCTATGCAGATGACGTTGCTCTGTGGTTTGCCGGCGATGAAGTTGCAGCGTGCTGTCAGTGTGCACAGATGGCTGTAGGTCACGTCTCTTCCCGACTGTCTGAACGGGGTCTCCTCCTTGCACCGGTCAAGACTGAGCTCATGGTGTTTTCGCGTGGTGCGAAGAGGAGTAGAGTTCCTGCATCAATAGTGGTAGATGGCACAGTAGTGGTTCAGTCGTCAGTGGTTAAGTATTTAGGGGTAGTGTTGGATGACCGACTTGACTGGTCATCTCATACCAGTGGGCTGCGTCTCAAAGTTTGCGCAACGACCTCAATCCTAAACCGGCTTGCTGGGATTCCTGGGGTAACACGGGGTTCGCTTCTGGTGGTCTACAGGACGTTTATTCGTTCATCTTTGGATTACCACCTGCCCTTCCTGTCATCATACCAGCGGCATGTGCACTCCCTACAAGTGGTGGTGAGTGTTTGTCTCCGCCTGGTAACGGGCTGTCTGGTCTCTACTCCTGTTCCAGCCCTCTGGGTTGAAAGCTGTGAGCCTCCACTTCACATTCGGGCTGCTGAGCTGCGTTTGGTTTTGTGCGTGCGCAATGTTAGTCGTGGCGAGTATGACCCAGTTGGTCGTATAGTTGGCGATTATTGCACCCTTGGGCCTGTGGCTCGGGCCACGTTGGGTTCTCTTGGTTATGGGGCGTCTCTCATCCGTCATTTATCTTCTTGTCGCCCTATGGATGTGGCTATTGCTCGTCCTTTTTGTCCTTGGGTATGGTGTCCGGCTCTGGTGTCTGTGTTCGGTGTGCAGCGGTTAGGTGGTGCTGAGTTCTGCGAGGTGTTCTGCGACGCGTCTTTTCGTCGTGACACCTGGGATGTGGTGTAGGGGTAGTTGTCCCGTCCTTGAAGGTTTTTCGAAGTTTCAGGCTGGATGCAGTGCCCTCCAGCACTGTTTGCGAACTTTGCACGATTTCTGGGGCACTGGATATCGCTTTGGATCTTGCTCTCCCTACTTTTGTTATCTACACTGACTCAGAGCCAGCAATTGAGACTGTCCGGCGAGCTGTGGCTGCTCTTGACCTACGAGACCCGGTTGTATACTCCATATGTAGGAAGTTGTGGGCAGCACAACGTCGTGGCCAGGTGTTTTTGCGTTGGGTTCGCAGCCATGCAGGCTTGCATGGGAATGTTCTTGCGGATGGCCTGGCGAAGGCGGGAGCATTTGATAGTGATGTAGGCTCGCTCTGTGTTCACTTGTCTGTCCGGTCGAGGCGCCCAATGCTCACTGGGTGGTGCATGGACCTGTGGACCACTGAGTGGTGCGCGTCAATGGTGGGACGCGATCTCTTCCACATTCATCCTGTTTGCAGTCGTTCAACGGTTCTTGATAGATTCCCGGTGCCGACTGCTAGGGCTCTCTCGCGTTTGCGCACTGGGCACTCCCTTCTCGAGGCTCATCGTCATCGGATGGGCTGGTCGGACTCTCCTTTGTGTCCGGTGTGTTGGGTGGATCTCACACCGGAACATTTTCTGCTCCACTGTACAGTCTTCCGTGTTCAGCGGATGGGTCTGGCTCGATACTTCCATGCCGGTCAATCTGTGGATGTTCTTCTGTCCCTGAATGATGGTCGCGTGTCTACAGGTAGGCTGTCGGCTGTAGCTCGTTTCGTTCAGGATACTGGGGTTCGTTTGTAGTATGGGTCTCGCGCTGTCACCTTTTCACCTTCCTCTATTTTCCTCTCCTTGCACCAAGCCCGGGGTGTGTGTGTTCTGATCTGTGTTCTGGTGGTTCCTTACTTTTGTTGCCCCCGGGTGCTTCTCTATGTTCAATAGTTTTCTCTGTGTCCTATTTTCTGTTTCCTATTTTCTCTGTACTTATATGTAGGTAGTCGCAGAATGCGTGGTCCAGGACCAATTTAATGCGTAATAAATCAATCAATCAATCAAAGAATCGGTGTTTCAGCAAAACGCATATAGATTTAAACCAAACTAAGCTTCATTGTTATTAATTTCGATTGGTAGCTAGAAACGATAGAACGGCGTATTTATTTTGTAAATGCAGGCTTTCAGATCTGAGTTAAATTGTTTCAAAGTTGGTCAGCAACAATTAACTACAATTAACTAGACGTAAAACCGCCGCCATGTTGGAATTTGAGATGATTTCTAGCTTCTAGCTGCGTGAATGCAAAAGCGAGTGGTTGCGTAAACGTGCCCTAACCCTTTGCTACGCGATGCTATAGACGTACCGTAATAAAGGAACACGGATAACAAACAAAAACATAAGGAGTGCCGTAAAAAAGGGGTTATATGATTGAAATTAAACTTTACTTGTTAAAAGGTACATGGATAAAAATTGATGACTTTTAATTGAAATAATCAAATGTACAGTTGAGAAAATTGCATCTGTTTAAGTGCTGTTGTGCTTTACCAATCATGTATTTAAAACGTAAAACACAGCAGCACTTAAACAGATGCAATTTTCTCAACTGTACATTTGATTATTTCAATTAATAATCATCAATTTTTATCCGTGTATCTTTTAACAAGTAAAATGTAACTTCAATCATATAACCCCTTTTTTTACGGCACACTTGACGTTTTTGTTTGTAATATATAGATCTTCTAATTGGTTCAATCCTCTGAAATCAGTGGTGAACCTTTATCCCCTTCAAGTTAAGTTTCGCTTCAAACAGAAAACCTGAAAGTGTACCTGACGAATCAATAGGAAAACTGTGAAGAAAGCCATTTAAAAATGTCAGGCTTTTTGCACCAATTCTATTATATAACTAGGGAGCTAAATCGTGCTAGTCGTTTTGATTGAAGTGCTAGTCGTTTTGATTGCAAACAGAAAACTTTTAATAATTTTTAAAATTGTTTCACAACATGAAACTTCGTTCCCATTCCGTTTTCTATAACAACCAATCATCATTTAACTTCATCCTTTTCTCTTGGTTTGGTGACAAGGAAGAAAGATACAGCTTGAAATAGTATCATTAGAGCAGAGTTCTGTTGTTTCGATTTGCACATAAATGGCTTTGGATTGGATTCTAGGGTACCCAAAGTGATCTGATGAATAGAGCCCCATGCGAACATCAAACACAATGTTCCTTTTATCCTGATCTAACCAATACATGCGGAGGCGTTTCGATACGCAAGAAAAGATTTCTTGTAACTCGTATGCTGCTAACGGACACAGCAGGCCAAAAGGATCAATCAATTCCTAACGGACACAGCCAGCCAAAAGCATCAAGCAAATCCAACATGTTAGTCTAATGAAGTACACTTTTTCCCTAATACTTCAGTTCACACTGAAAACGATCAAAGTCACCGTGCAGTCAGTCTAGCAGCATTACTTGTGACTGCAGTAAAGCTAAGAAGGCCATTCCCGTAAGGAACCCGATCGCCAGGAAATGGATTTATAAACTTTATGTTAACCAAACGTTCTGACGCCAGAGAATTATTGCACATATATTTGGTCATTTTCTGTAGTTTGAGCAGAACTGCGAAATGAAAATTTTATTATTTTCTGTAGTTTGAGGGTATAATTGAGAACTGAAAAACTAAATTTTAGATGTAGTTACTGAGTGATAAAGTCAATCTGTTCACTTGATATATTAGTGATGGTTGTGTACCATAATCCTTAAGAGTATACCGGTGTTATCGAGTTAATGTTCTACCAGGGGCTAAGAAATATATACTCTTCCTTAGGACGTGGGAGTATGCGTGATGTAACTATTATCTCATCCGTAGTCACAAAATTGTTTGGGAAAGAAGCCGTTGGTGTCATTTTCTGCATCCAGGACAATTAATTCAACATCCCCAGTATCTATTTTGCCAGAGAAATGCTCGTTTCTGGCACACGTGTGAACTGGAGTTGAGTCACGAGGCGAAATTTTCAGGGCAAAAAGGCACCTCTCTACTCTTTCTCCGTCACTTTCCACTCTCTCTTACTTGTAGAACTTGAATTATTAAACTTGACACTCTTTATATTCGGTATATCACTTTCCTTTCAACAATGAATAGAAGCAACCACTGTGGCTTTGTTTATCTCTAGCCTTTGGCCTCTAGCCACTTTGCATTGTTGCTACCTCTCTCTTTCCCTCTATGCCTCTCTGATGTTACTTGTTGGCCCACTTTTTTTGACAGATTCCAAGGACTGAAAGATCATCCGAGGTCGAGGATGTTTCTTTCAGTCCGATGAATCTGTCGTAGAAAAAGTGGGGCAAAAACCACTTATGAGCGGATCATTGTGGCAATAGTACGGCTGTAAGTTTTTTATGACCATGCTTTTCGTTCAACACATGGTACTTTCAGATCAGCTCCATTTCTAGATTTCACGGCGGTTTTATATATATCAATGTGTCTTCTCAAGAGATGCACGTTGGTGCTGGATGCGTGTTCATTGTTGTCTGCTTGTTCTTTGTTGTGGATTCCAAACTTGTAGTGGTAATTTGCGATATGAGGACAGATTACCCTCCCCCCCCCCCCCGTGCAGAAAAATCTCATGAATCATGCAGAACAGCAAAACCCCTCGTATCAGGACCGATTTACGTTATTGGGAGGTTTACTTGAGTGGGAGGTTTACTTGAGTGGGAAGTTTACTTGATTGGGAGGTATACTCAATTGGTAGGTTTACTTGAGTGGGAGAAATACTTGAGTGGGAGATTTACTTAAGTGGGAGATTTCCTTGAGTGGGAGGTTTCCTGCACACCGGAAGTGACGTCATCCAAGATGGCGGCACCCATGAAAACCGGAAGTGACGTAATCCAAGATGGCGGCCACCCCCTTTCGTCAATCTTTTTGCTACCTTTTGCTACGTCCTCCCTGACGTCGTCCACTTCGGCAGCGCCCTTCAGCCATTATCCAAGATGGCGGTGCCACTTTTTAGTTTTCGTCGATCTGGAGGAGGGTGGGAAAGTGCTTTTTGTTACCTTTTGCAAAATGACTAATTATTAACAGTATGGGGGTACCAAAAGTGGGAGGGGGTTCCCATAACTGGAGAGGTCTTGCGAGTGCTTTTTGAGTATTCACTTTGTGATAACTCTTGAAAGCTTTCGGAGCGTGAAAATGACGACTTAGTAACAGTATGGGGGATACCAAAATTGGGAGGGGGTTCTCGAAACTGGAGGGGTCGTGCGAATGCTTCGTGAGCATTCACATTGTGAAAACTCTCAAAAACTTTAGAGCGTGAAAATGACGAATTTGCAACATTTTGGGGTTCCCAAAACTGGAGGGATCGTGCAAATGCTCCGTGAGCTTTCACATTTTGATAATTTTAAAAGGCTCTCCAGTGCTTCAAAGTATAAAAATGACAAATTTGCAGCATTTAAGGGGTTCCCGAAATTGGAGGGATCGAGCGAATGCTCTTTGAGCTTTCACGCTGTGATAACTCTAAAATGCTTCGAGGTGTAAAAATGATGAATGAGCACCGTTTGAGGGGGGGGGGGTCCCAAAACTGGAAGGATGGTGCAAATGCTCTATGAGCGTTCACATTTTTTCCTCTTTTCCGAGTATATCGCATTAAAAAAAGACAATTTATGGATTCTTGTTCAGTTATTCTCTCTAGCAAAGACTCTGGTTTGAGAATTAATCTAGACACTCCTATTCATTTGGACTCTGAAAAAAATTACGATTTGGCTCTGCTTAATTTAGACACGTACAACAGCATACACAACATCGCCTCAAAAAATAACGAAATTCAGTACACGACCGATGCTGGGGCTTCCTGGCACAAAGTGTTAGTCACCCCGGGGGCTTACGAAATCGAAGTTTTGAATAAATTTTTCAAGTCGGCGATAGATGCAAATGGGCACAGCAAGGATGCCATTACGATTCTTCCGAATCTAAACACTTTGAGAACCGACTTGATAATTACCGATTCGAAGTACGGCTTATCCTTTTCTGGTGACATGAGTTTGGCTTCAGTTTTGGGGTTTGACTCAGGTAACTATTTTCGAAGTCGAAAAAGTAAAAATACAGTCGAAATTATGAGCGTCAATACAATTTTCGTGCACGTCGATATCATCAGTAATTCTTACATAAACAACGATACTCAGCCCACTTTATACTCCTTTTTTCCCCATTCCCCGCCCGGTTTCAAAATCATAGAGTCTCATAATTTAATTTACCTCCCGGTGACTACAAAATTAAACAGAAATATAAGAGTTTGGCTCACTTCGCAGACCAACGAGACGTTGAATTTAAATGGTGAGATGCTCACGGTGAGTCTTCATTTGGGTTCTAAAAAATAAATAAAAAAGAAAAAATGCTGGTGTTTGGGAAAAAAATGGATAGGACTCTTTCTTAATTTTACTTCTAATAATAAAAAATCAAACGGTTTGACGCAAAGAAATAAAGCTTTCATCAAATTTATAACAACTCCCAGAAAATGAGCATAGTAGAAGATTACTTAAAAATGAATGACCCTTTGGTGTACACTTCATCGGTCGAGTCTTACACCTACCATGAATACAATCCTATTGTTGGCACCAATCTCAACAACGTAAATTCGGAAATCCGCATACACGTAGAAAACCAAGATTTATTTCTGCACGTTGCCAACAGTTACCTTTTGATTAAAGGGAAGTTGCTGAAGGACGATGACTCGGCTTACGCAGATGCTGATGTAGCCACGTTGATTAATAATACTCCCATGTTCTTGTTTTCTAATATCAAATACCATCTCGGTGATAAACAGTCGACGAGTTAAATTATCTGGGGTTCGGTACTCTGATGAAGGGTCTGCTCAATTACGGTTCGGCGGAGCAACCTGCTTTGCTCGGCCAGTGCGGGGCATTGGATAGTGCGGCTTCAGTCGCTGCTGAATTAACCGACAACTTGGGATTCAAACAGCGGCACGCGTTCATCACCAATGAAACAACTCCCAAGGGAAGCTTTACCTTGACCATGCCGTTGAAACACGTCATGGGATTTTTCGAAAATTACGATAAGCTAATCTGCGGAACTAAACACGCGCTCACACTCATGCGAGCGAGTGATACGAACACCATCTTCAAAGCCGCGGCAGCAGCCAATGACAAAGTCGTTCTAAATAGCATCAGCTGGCTCGTTCCACATGTCACGGCCTCGGACGAGCAGAAACTTAAACTCTACAATCTCATCGACCATGGAGCGACCGTGGATTTAGGATTTAGGCATTGGCATTATGATACCTGTGGCTCCCTCAAAATACCAGCTTCACCTGGTGCGTGCTGACTCCTTCCGCGGTCGAAAAACCTAGGTGGATAGTAGGGTGGGCTGAAAAACCCATTTTTTTCTTTGCTCGAAATGTAATAGCACGGAAAACTTGCCATAGGTAAATACAAGTCGAGACCAAAATACTTTTTTAAATCGGAAAATATTTGACCCTAGCACATTGTGCTCAAAGTTTCGAAATTTTGACTATTTTCAACAATTTTCGTGTTATTTTGACAAATTCTTGAAAAAAGGTAATTATTTTTATGGAAATGTAATAGTGCGGGAAAGCTATCTTAGATAAAGACATATCGAGGGTAAAACGAATTGTTGAAATCGGTTAATATTTGACCCTCCCGCATCGAGGTCAAATTTTGACCAATTTTGTCAATTTTTTTATATTTTCTTTATATTGATCGTGACCTTTATTGACCATCGTATGTCGCTGTATTGTTTAAACAAGTAAACAACATTTTCAGTGCTATGAAGTCCATGTTAGAGGAGGGGGGCGGTGATGGAAAAGAGATGGTTAATCCTCCTCTCCCCAAATTTAGCAGTGTGTTAATTCCTAGTATATAAGCTTTTTAGAGCTATCACAATGTGAAAGCTCACAGAGCATTTTGCACGACCCCTCCAGTTTTTTGGGAATCCCTAAAATGTTGCTATTCGTCAATTTTTGCACTTTGAAGCTTTTCAGAGTTCTCAAAATACGAATGCTCACGAAGCATTTGCATGACTCCTCGATATTGGGGATCCCCTCCCATTTTGGTACCCTCCTATACTGTTACTAATTCGTTATTTTCACGCTCCGAAGCTTTTGAGAGGTCTTACAACACGAATTCTCGTGAAGCATTAGCACTACCCCTCGGATGACGTCAGTTCCGGTCACGTGTCCTTCCCGCTTGGCGAAGGACACGTTTATTTGGCAAAAGGACTCATATAGCAAAAAGACATTTTTTAGGTAGCACAGGGACACGTACTCTGGTAGCAAAAGGACACATTTTGGTAGCAACAGGCCCTCCACCATCGATAACCTGACCCATTTTTACCTCGACCCGGTAATCCGATGACCCATCCTTGCTATGGCCACACTTCCAGGATGCAAAAAGGTAACAAAAAGAACTTTCCCACCCTGCTCCAGATCGATTAAATCCTACGTGCGGGAAGTAGGCCCTTCTTCATCCAGATAGATGAAAACCCATGCGATGACAGCGTGCCCTCCCTCTCCCTTCCTCCAGATCGAAAAAAAAACCCGCATGGGGTAAACGGACACTCCCATCCAGATGAATGAATTCCAGCATGCAGGAAGCATCCCCCCTTTCCTCATACTCCAGACCGACATAACTCCATGCGCAGGAGGTGGGCCCCCACCTCCAGATCGACAATAACCTGTGTGTGGGAAGTGGGAAACGATTTTTTGAGGGTCTGTTTAGCATGTCATAGGAGGTAGAAAAAAGCACTTTTCCACCCTCCTCCAGATCGACGGAAGTGGACTTTTTGGGTGGTGTCTGTCTGTTTGTCCGTGCCATGTCGTAAATAACTCCTACTTCTCGCCGGGCGAATCCTCGCAGCCGTGGTATAAAAATCGGTAATCGAGAGTTTGTCACGAATAACTATTACTAGTATTACTTAATCTGGTTATTTACCCTGTTATTTCCAACACATGGTAGATTGTGCTTGTTTACCATTATACCATTTACCCTTTTACCCACTGTCGAGGGATAGGGGTATGCATGGGGAAAACGTACCCCTGTCCTCTTTCTCCCTCACATTCCCTCTCCCTTACACGAATATGTAGTTATATAAATAGAACTGATAATCAGAAAGGGGGGATCATTAGCATTGGGGTGGGGGATATTTGAGTTACATGATGGGTGGATTGAGCGATCAAAGTGAACGAAGCTCAGTGTTATAAGACTTACATCACGAGTGTTCATTAAGCATACCCTATTGGAAATCCTACTGGAAATATTTTACTGGACCAGTACGAATTTTCCTACTGGACGAGTACTACGTACTGGTTTATGGAATACTGGACCAGTAGGGTATTAATACTGGTCCTGTAGCTAGGACTAGTAGAAAATTATTACTGGTCCAGTAACAATTGTGCACTGGACCAGTAGGATCATCTTACTGGACCATTACCAAATTGTTACTGGTCCTGTAGACTCTTCTTACTGGTCCAATAGCCAAGGTGCACAGGCCAGTAAGATTTTCCTATAGGACCAGTGATAATCTTGTACTGGTCGAGTAAATCTATATTACTGGACCAGTAGGTTTCTCTGCTAAAAAAAAAAAATGCGCTGACATACGCTACACTATCGGTAAATGTCGTTAAAACTGACTATGCCTCTCCTGAAAATTTCCTATATGAATGGTTACAATGTAGCTACTAACACTAGACCTAAAATATAACTTACCTGCCATCGATAGCTCTAACTCTTGCTGCATTGACAATTTTGGTGGGTGGTGATCAGCCTTATATACACATAAAATCTTTAGCATTAAAGTTATGGGCCTAGGATTTTTATTTTACTATTTTCTGCTAAAGTAATGTAATGCCAGAGTTTGTTTTAAACAATCAATTGGCGTTAATTGTTTAGCAACTAGAGAACCTTTCATTATGCTATTAAAATGTATAACTAATTTATGAACTGCTTTAATATAAAATTCTTATCAGACCTGCAGCTTTTGTTACTGGTCCTGTAAGAAGAGCTTACTGGTCCAATAACTAACCCAGCCTGCTGGTCCAGTAAAACCTATGCGTTGATGTAGTAAGAAAAGCTACTAGGCCAGCAAGCCCAGTTATTTCTTATGACTTCGATTTAGAAATATTTTACTGAATGTAGTACATTACACTCCTGAATGGTTCAGGTGCAAATTAGAAGCTAGGGCACAAATTAATAAGATGGGAATATAAGTTACACTTGATTTTCCAAGGAATTCTTTTGTAAAGTTAATTTTCCGTGTGAGTTTTTCAAAATATTTGCTAAATTGTTAGAGTTGCTGTACTTCTGTGATGATATTTAACAAATGCTCACTGAAAACCAATGCAATAAAATAAAGATACACAGGCAATTCACTGTGTATCCCGTTTCTGCAGAAAAAAAAATTAGAAAAACACCCACGGCACACCAAATCTCGGACGATATGTGCGTGTGCCACTACTGTTTAGGTCGAATTTCACATGTTGTCGCTTGCTGCCCAAACTGCGAAAAAAAATCAATCAAAGCCACAAATGTTTCATTTTTATGCTCACCGTGCAACGCTCGTTGATATATACACATTTCTTTATTTACTTAAAGTGCTGTACAAACAGAACCTACTCGGTTTTGGAATTTAGTTATAGATCATAGAGTA
>JAHWFP010164895.1:24667-67051 GCA_023313725.1 Lithobius niger | reverse complement strand
GGGGGGGGGGGGCTTTCCGGAAAATTTGCCCTTCTTGCCCTTTTTGTAAAAATATGTCCCATTTTGCTTTTCTGAATCGATGAAATCCAGGCAAAAAATGGCAAGAAGAAGGCCAGGAAAGCTGCATAAAACGATAAATAAGGATAAAAAAGAGACTGATAAGCCAAAAAAAAAAAAAAGGTCTCCAGAAAAAAACAACTTTAGCCTGCCATTTTACTCTCGGAGGTCCGTGCAGTGTGTATATTACTGTTGAATTCAACAGGTTGTGTTTCACATGGAAAAAAGGCATTACAAGGAAAACAAGTAGAAAATGCATAATAGCTTACGTGCAGCCGTCCTGCTTTGCTTGCTTTAGCCCTGCCATCAGTCACCAAAATTACCCGGCACAAACTTACTGCACTTCCTGAACTTTCGAACTTGTTCCCTATTGGAGTTACTGACCCAACTGATTTTAGCTTACTGATGATTACCGTTTCAGTTAGATGCAATTTACCGTTGCTACTGTCCAGTTGATAACATCCTGGAGGTACTGGTCCAGTAGGAAAAAAATCCAGTTGAGTTACTGGTTCGCGTAACTACTTCACCAGTTGATGAACTATTCGCTACTGGCATTACTGGTCCAGTTGAATGCATTCCACTGTTTGTTACTGGTCCAGTTAAAAATATCTATTGGAGGTATTGGTCCAGTTGAAAATATCTACTGGTTGTGTTGGTCCAGTTCAACAGTTCACAAGTAGGCAAAACATTTCTTACTGGAGTTACTGGTCCAATTTAAAGGACTCTACTGTTGGTTACTGGCCCAGTTCAAAATATCTACTGGCGGTATTGGTCCTGTTGGAAATAACAACTGGTTGTATTGGTCCAGTTAACCAGTTTACCATTAGACAAGACATTTCTTACTGTTGTTATTGGTCCAGTTCAAAGTGTGTACTGGTTGTATTGGTCTATTTGAAAATACCTACTGGAGGTATTGGTCCAGTTGAAATTTCCTACTGGACATACTGGTCCAGAAGAATTTTTCCATTAGAATTTTTAATAGGGTAACCAGACGAAAAGATAGACCACGACACAAAATATAGAGCTGACAAACCCAATTTTTAAAACGGTACACCCAACACCACCCATGCATAGCACGGACTTTAGCAAGGAAGTAACATTTTTAGACAGTGACAAATCGTTCATGCCACGATAGCTGAGCGCGTCAATTTTTTAAAGGCTGCATCCTGTCACTTGAGTTGCAGGATTAGCTGAATGAGTGAGCGAAGCGAATGAAAATCAGCGAATGTTAGCGAGTATGTGGAAAAAATTGATTGAAGAAACTTGATTTGGTGAAACATGGACAAACACATGAGCAACCCAACTGTACTAGTGTTGTAAACGGTACATCCAACACCAGCCGTGTGTAGCACGGTTGCCTCTATTTACAATGAAAGAACACGATCGCCAGAAACTGGCTTGCACACATATTTGGTGAGCGCCAGAAAATGGCCCGCACTTGCATTTGGTTTATTTTCTTTGGTTTGAGCAAAAGCGCTAAATGAAAAATAAATTATTTTCTATAGTTTTGAGCACAACAGAGAAAATAAAAACGCAATTTTGAATTCATAAATTACTAATTAAGTAATTCTGTAAAACGTGCTGTTAACTTAGAAACTGTTGAACTTAATTAAACCTGAACGGACAGTGCACACCTGTTCCAATTCTAATTCCGATTATTATTGCAGCCCCGACTCCCTGTGCAGGTGGGGTGCTCATACCGCAGTATGATAGGCGCTAATGCGGGTTAAAAATTAAAACATGAGACTCACGTAGTTCACGAAATAAATACGTCACTTGGCACATACCATTACCTGTTCCCACAAGCAGATAGAATTTTTTAAGATTTTCAAATGGAAGTTCTAACTTTCTCTACATTTTAGAAAACCAAATGCTATGAATGCTCTGTTGGAATGTAACTTTGATATTTTTTCCCAATTTACACTTTTCCGCTACATTTTAAGAAGCAATATGTCGATATTCATTTTCTAGCAACAGAAAGATAAAATTTTAGGAGAAATTATGCTAAGGACGTCCTGATTTTTTTAATTTGTGCCAACCAGAAAGGAAAATTTATTCTGGTCAATCGTCGAGTCAGACATTCAGCACGTGCCTGTTACAGCCTGCGTACGCTATGCGCACTACCACTTCATTACATAGTACCATTCGTAGCCCTGTTCGAAGCCGACAGAATTGGAAACAAAATCAAAATCGGCATGCACTGAGTACGTATAGGTAATGATACCAACCTATTGTAAGCTAACAACCATTTTGCATGGTTGAGACGGCGCGACGATTTAGACTCACGATTATTAGAAAGAAGGAAACCTTAACCATTGAGCCATATTGACATAAACAAAGATCAGCCAAGTGATCTAGCAAATGACAGCGCTGTACGCATTTTTCATAAGGTTCTTGTGCCTACTCTTTTATTTCTATTTTTCTAATTCGCACAATCATCTACACAATACGGAGCAGGCGGCCAACTCACCGGCCTCGCCATTCCGTCGTACAATCAAGTACCCCACCCTGTAGTGCCATCTGTTGATGGGATTCGCCTTCAAATTCGGGTTGGGACACTTTTCCAACGTCTTCGAACAGATGGCGCCACTTACAAAACCTGCCATGTCGCCGTCTATTGACAGCCTTGGACTACAAGTTGGGTTATAACACTTTTTCCAAAGTCTTCGAAGAGATGGCGCCACTTACCAGACCTGCCGCACCGTTTTTTGGGTCGTTTTTTGGTATTGTTGTGGTACCAAAGCGGCCAACAAAGTTTTAGTCACGTTGACTGTGCCCTTGTCGGCGAAAAAGCAAAAAAAAAAAAAAAAAAAAAACCCGTGCCTACTAAACCAGACAACTTTAAACCAAACGACGATTGGTTCTTAATTTCATCAAAATTGGCATCCTGATACGATCGAAAGGCGCATTTATTTCTTAAATGTTCACTTCCAGAAAGGAGTCGAATTGTTTTTAAGTGGGCGGCAACAATCGTTGCTTGCAACAATGTCGTAATGCACGGTGCCGAGGTGAAATGTTTCAAAGGATTAACCTAAATGTAGGGTTACTTGCTTACTGAATGCTGGATTTCTCAGGGCTTTTTTTAGCCTTCAGTGAAACATACGCATGCGACTTTCTCGGGGTTGCACCAAAGGGAAATGACACGGGGTGGCGTTTTTGGGGGGTGGGGGATCGTGTGCCAGGGCAAGTGTGTGTGGCGGGCAATGCGCGGTACCGAAGTGAATTGTTTCAAAGGCTTAACTTAAACATGGGATTACTCGCTTACTGAATGCTGGATTTTTCAGTGATAGGGTTTTTAGCCTTCAGTCAAACACACGCCTGCGACTTTTCCGGGGATGCACCTAAGGGAGAATGTCACGGGGCGCCGTTTTCGGGGAGGGGGAGGCGATCAAGCGTGTATGGGGGAACACGTATGCGAATCCGGGAGAGGGCAGGAGTGTGGGGATTGGGGGTTAAAGTAATTGTGGGGGAGAAGGCATATGTGGGAGCCATTCACATGTTCGGTCTTCGGTTTAATAAATTTAAAACCAAAGACCAAACAACTGGAGGGAGGCGGGCAAGTGGTGTGTGGGGGGACACGTATGCGTATCCGGGAGGGGGCAGTAGTGTGGGGATTGGGGGTAAAGTAATTCTAGGGGGACGGCTTGTGTGATATATTTTGATAAATTTAAAACCAAAGACGAACCACCTGAGGTGCCGGAGGGGGGCGGAGAGATATTCAGAACCCATGCTATGGGAGTGCAGAAGGGGGTCCAACGGGGTGCGGCAGGGGGGGGGGGGGGGGCCAGGGATGTGCGGGTGTGGATGGGGAGGGGAGTGCGCAGCATGCGCACGGGCACAACAAGTCTACTAATATAATACCCAACCTCAGAAATTAGTCAGCAGCATCAGCATCAGCCGACAATTAAAAGTAACCTTTTTTTCATGGCTACAATTTAAAGTAACGTTTTTCTTCATTCTTCATGCGCATGCAATGTCTTTGCTACGGTGCCTAACAATTCTTGGAGCACGTGTTATGTATTACGAACTTTCGCCCAAACACCTGATTGTTGATGGGTAAAATGAAAAAAACTCCGTGTTTCAGCTAAACGCATATAGTTTTAAACCAAACTAATCTACGTTTTTAATTTCGGGGCCAACAACTCTCTACAGATCAAACTATTTGTCCCATAAACCTATTTTTTATCTCATTTTACAGGTATTGCTCTGTAGATGTGCCCTTTCCGTAAGGCTTTTTCTAATTGGTCAAGTGGTTCAAGGGTTAGGGAGCTCTACATGACCAGATTGATTGTTTCACATTGTTTTAAACATTTTTATTATTCAACAATGCCAATCAGCAAACGCCAGACGCATGGCATAGACTGAAGATTAATCAAACAATGCTAGTGAGCCAACAATTTATCCGCACGTGAAGAGGAAGGATTATCCTTATTACCATTTTAATTTATCAAGACACACGCTAGTGTGTCGCCCGCCAAGATAAAACGATAACATCCTGATAATATATATATATGATCATGGCGACCACTAGTGACGTTTTGTCTTTACAGCAAAGGGAGTTTGGCCGTTTTCAGCCATATGAGGATAAATAACTATGCGACAGAAAATGCTGAAAGTTGTTGGATCGGGAGACTTTGGTCGCCTGACAACATAAAAGTCACTATTTATGACACAGCTTACCTTTTTCTTGTTGAAAAAACGACGTGAATAACGTTGATATTTGCCTTACTACTTACTACTGGTAACGCTTTTTTTGTATCACGAAAATAAATTATTCCATGCAGTGAATAAAGCTGGTTCTTAGCTCATTTATAGGTATTGCTACGGAGATGTGCCCCTTTCATATGAACCTTTCTAATTGGTCAATTGGTTCAGGGGTTAGGGAGCTCCAAATAACCAAATTGATTGTTTTACATTGTTTCAAACATTTTTATTATTCAACAATGCCAATCAGCAAACGCCAGACGCATGGCATAGACTGAAGATTAATCAAACAATGCTAGTGAGCCAACAATTTATCCGCACGTGAAGAGGAAGGATTATCCTTATTACCATTTTAATTTATCAAGACACACGCTAGTGTGTCGCCCGCCAAGATAAAACGATAACGTCCTGATAATATATATATATTGTAATTATTTTAAGAATTAGCACTTTCCGATATAAAATATCGGTATCAATAATCGGTATGGGTATCTAACGATACACAACCGATACTTCTTATCGATATAACATTAACTTATTAACTACAACGGCCTTACAACATCCATTTATTATTATCAGAATAACATTAGCTTTAGCTTAGCAGACGACACTCGGTGCATTTGGCCCCTGCCTCATGCACCTTTAATTGCTGCCACATGTGGGCCCATCCAGATACTCAGTCAACATCAGTGGTCCGGCTCCTAAACCAATCAGCTCCTCCCTCAGCCTCAGCATTCAATTGCACATCGTCTGCTACACAAAAGAGCAGGATGCAGGCCCCCTTTAAAACTCAGGGTCCTGCAGTTTTTCTCTCTCACTCCCCGACTTTTTGGACATCAATTGCCACCAGCCACTGAGCCTTTGGAGCCGGAATTCCCACAGCAGTGTTCAGAGTTAAGTAATAACGACAATCTTGGACTTAGCCGAATTTTAAGGGAGCTTCCCTCCTTTAAAGACTAAGTTCGGGTCAGTGTTTGGAAAGGGCGCATCTTTATATAAGAGCCCCCTTTCTTATTGCCCTTAGCCCCAATTAATCTAGAGTGCTTTAACGTTAGTTATTGAAGGTTTAACTTGAATTAACGGTGGGATAACCCCAACCCTAAATAATCGAATTAAATAGCTTTTGGACCGATATCTTGTGTGGACTCCCTTACTTTGCTCATTATTGCTTATATGTGCTGTAGTTAGTAACGATCGCATTAGCGCCGGCCGGTACGAATTTATTATTACGTACCTCTGTTATCCTCGTAACCCTAACAATCAGGAATTACGAGAGATTTACAATATGATCATGGCGACCACTAGTGACGTTTTGTCTTTACAGCAAAGGGAGTTTGGCCGTTTTCAGCCATGTGAGGATAAATAACTATGCGACAGAAAATGCTGAAAGTTGTTGGATCGGGAGACTTTGGTCGCCTGACAACATAAAAGTCACTATTTATGACACAGCTTACCTTTTTCTTATTGAAAAAACGACGTGAATAACGTTGATATTTGCCTTACTACTTACTACTGGTAATGCTTTTTTTGTATCACGAAAATAAATTATCCCATGCAGTGAATAAAGCTGGTTCTTAGCTCATTTATAGGTATTGCTACGGAGATGTGCCCTTTTCATATGAACCTTTCTAATTGGTCAATTGGTTCAGGGGTTAGGGAGCTCCAAATAACCAAATTGATTGTTTTACATTGTTTTAAACATTGTTATTATGCAACAATGCTAAACTGAACATTAAATAAATCCGTTCGTCTTCATTACTAATGTGAAATGCTATCATATAAAAAAAGATGACTGCTGTCCTCAAAATGTAACGAAAACCAACAAAAAAAAAGGAAATGGACCAGAAAACTAGATTGGTGTTTCCATCGCATAATTACTAAGAAAAACAAATAGATTTCATCAATTTGGACGAAAAACTGCTGATATCTACCCCAAAACAAAACTTGTTAAGGATTCCCGCCAAGCGTTTCGGCCGTGTGAAGTCGTGTATCAAACGCCAAGCTCTTTCCACCGACTAAGACTTAAAACGTTAAATGAAATAATTGAAAATTGGGCAGTAAGAATTTTCATATATTTCATTTAACCTTCGAACTATTACTTGGTGGGATTAGCTTCACGAAAGAGCTTGGCGTTTGATATCACGAGTTCACACGGCAGAAAAGCTTGGCAGGAATCCTTAACAAGTTTTGTTTTGAGGTAGTATAATGAATTCGCGTCACACTCCCGTGTTAAAGCTAAAATGTCCGTTGCATGTTTAGCTTGCCGTCCTATATTACAAATAACGGACAAGCCGCTAATACCGAGCTGTGTACAAACCAAAAGAAAAGGTGCACTGAATGAGCGAGCGAAGCGAGCGAAATCAGTGCATTTCCAACGAGTACAAATAGAAGCAAGACACAAGAATTAGATTGAATATTAAAGGGTTTGTTTCCTTTTTGGTTGTGCAAACCGTAATTGATAAAGATACAAAACATTAAAAAAAAAGCTAATCTAAACTTCATGGAATGCCAAAGTAACACGAATTAGTAAACAAAAACGAACTCGTTTGATGCTTATGGTAAGGTTTAACTGATTCGAAGTCAAAACAGCAAAGGAACACAAATTAATTTTCCTGTAAGGTTTCAGATACTGCAGTGTTGCTGTACTGTTTAGTCCACGTGAAACCTTACTGCTGTATCAACCATTAAACACGTAAATATAATTAAAATCAGTGCCCAAATTTCAACACGTTTCATACCCAAACAAAGGAATAAAAATGTAAGGTTACACATTCGACTACTTTCTCGGTTAATTTTTTTCAGTGTTCTTCAGCCACGTCATTTACTTATCGTTCATCACCTTACTGTTTTCAAAGACTTGCACGAAGCCTCAATTACCTGTTGAGCTGTTATGAGCCCACTAGACACTGCTGGAGGTGGTCGGGGGGCTTGGGAGGGAACTGTAGTATGCAGGTTGTGGGGCGAGGGAAAAAATTGAAAAAGCACCGATGCACCGGAGAGCGTGCAGTGGGATGTGGGTGGCAGGGTGTTGGGGGGGGGGGGTAACAAACACCGAAGAAAGGGCGGGGCGGTATACAAACCCTACACTGCCGGAAGGTATGCAGTGTTACGGGGGCAGTCGAGGGGATCAGGCACAGGGTTGGGGAGTGTGAGTTTGGGAGGGGGGACAGCACTTGAAAGCACCAGTTACTTTACTAACAAAACAAAACACTGGGAGAGGCTAACTCCTGGGAATTCAATCACCGTGCAGCATGCATGAGTCCAGCTAGTTTACTAAGATTTCACCAGCAATAATGATGTTAAAACACGGATTATTAGTCCTCATGATTTGTCTCTAGACAACAATACTGAGATTTCTTATGTCCGTCAAATATCAATCAAACAAATTTCTTCTAATCACATTATTAAGTCTTGCTTCTAATTTTTCAACCTGGTTGTGTTCTGTGAACTACATTTTTTCAGCATAACCTGCACAAGCTGCAAAATATAAGTGTGCTCGGGCTAAACGACAAGAACCACACCTCGCTTATTTGTGTTAGTACCACACTTTACATGGCTTTTCCTGTTTCACTTATTTTATGCATTTTTGCTTTATGTTCTGCTTTGTACACTTTATTGTTTTTTGCTTTCATTTAATAACAAACTGCTGCCTGGATGCTGTGACTAGGCTATTTACTTGTATTCTTATCTGCAGCTTCGTTTTTATTCATATTTATTTATATGGGTTGTTTAATACTCCCTTTGATTCCAATGTTCAGGCAATCAAGTTTCAAACGTTTAAGTAAAATTGAGAAATGAAAAATTAACACTTTTATGAAGATAATCTATTCACATGGATTAACAACAGCGGTATCAGTAATATAACCTCCTAGTGAGAGCTAATGCTACCTACGTTTAATGTAAGCTAACTATTATTCTTCAAGGCTAGGACGGGATTCGAACTGATGATGAATTGATTGGGAAACATACGCTGTACCATTGAGCCAATGAATCGATTTAAAAATGAATGGGCTATTGTTTTGAAATAATGCATTTCTACCTGATTGTTGTTACCCTTGTTGTTCAGCAATCGAGGAGATTTACTCTTCCCCCAACCCCATTCTTCCTGAAAATGTTGAATCTTCCAAGGAAAAAAAATAACCAACAGTATTTAACGCTATACAAATAAATCTAAAATAGCTTTACAGTAACATGCTTGATGTGACAGACGTGATATCATTCAACGGCACTATACGTGTAAACCAGCTTGGCTCCAAATGAAGGCTCAAGTGCGGGCATTTGTTGCGTAAGTATACTAGTAGCTGGACTTCAAACTCATTGCCTTTAAATTCTAAAAAGCAACTATATTTGACAGTAAGCCTGTGGTCGAACATCCAATAATGTGTTCATTGAGAAATTACTGAAAGGAAATCGTTTGACTGATTGGTTTCGGTATTTAATGGCATTGATCTGGACGACGAGGCAAGTTCCTATTGTATTACACGTCATAATATGTATTTTTTTTAAATCTTCTTAAGCTCTTACAGTGGTGGACATCTATCAGACATTTGAAAACAAATTTGGTAAAAATAAATATTTCATTTGGTAGGTGTGTGATAAACTGATGCTTAAAAACCCTGTGATGTAACAATTGAGTGAATCTGGGAGCTACATTAGAACAATTCTCTTTCTAGTTGCTGTAATTAAAATATCCACTGCCTGTAAATTTATGCATTCACTTGCTGAATGCTCTGTTACCCTGGAGATTCAAAACTCTCCAGGTACGTCCAGCTCAGGTGCCCACTTGCGCATGTGCCAGCACACACAAACCCTCCATAAATGGCGTCAGCCAGCCATCTCTATTCCTCCAGCCTCCGGCCAAGACACATCGCCGCTGTTACGCTATTTTCTAACTAATATGGAATAGAAAGACATACGCCACTCTGCAGTTTGCATTAAAACTGATTTTGAACACCCCGGTAAACACGGCTTACGATGAACTAGCTTTTCTAATGGATGACTAACCATATCGTTCGCTTCGCTCGCTCTATTGGCGTCGGCCATACTTCATGTAATTTCTTTGATACCCAGCTACGGTCAAGGGAAAAGTCAGCAAATCTCAGATATCTCTCCCTCCTCCAACTGTTTGCCTTCACTACGCCCCTGTAATCGGTAAAAGCGTTTCAGCATCGAGACATGGGACACATTACTTTTGCAAATTAAAGTGCTAGGTATGAATTAGGTGGATTGGCAATAAGTCAGAAAGTTCGCTTTCGTCTTTTGCCTTGCCCAGAAGAAGCCCTCGTCATGAAGTCCTGACTCTGTTCGAAGATATGGCGATCTTTCGCTTTTGCTTTCGCTTTACTTTCGCTTTCGCTTTCGATTTTCATCCAGCCTCCGTCTGAAGCCAAGACTTTCTCTGGCCGCACACAACCAGTGACGGACCACGCCAACCACCGCCCATCATCTTGGCGGACGTCATTACATCTTCTCCAGGCTTCCCACTTGCTCCTGCTCATCCCTCTCCCATTGCTTTGTCCCATCAAGAGAAGCCATACTGGGATCATCGAAAAACTCGCTCTGTCTGCTATTCGTCCCGTTACTCGACCACCCATCGTCTTGCAACACTGCCTGCGCCCAACAATCAACTTTCGCTTTCACTTTTGCTTTCGCCTTCGCCACCCGACCGAACTCCCTGTCACTTTCGCTTTCACTTTCGCCCTCACGCCACCTCTTCTCATGCGCAGTGCAGTTCTCCTGCCACCTAAGGAGACTGATGTGGCCATTCTCTACAAACACGTCAACCATTCAAGCTTTCTCCCCCCAATCGTCTGCGCCGAGTATCGTCACCTCTTTGGCTGACTCCAACCGTCCATCAACCTGCTGCTGCTCACGCTTCCCGACTCAGCTCTGAATCTGCTGGGATGTCCACCAGTTTCCCGCCTACGACAAGACCTCGATCGACTGTGTTTATCGTCTTACTTCCGCTCCATCAAGACTACTGTGCCTCACTTCGTGCAGTCAGGCCTGCTGCCCATCACTCCCACCCGTCGGACCAACAATCACTACAAGACCATGCCTTGACTCACACCGTCTGCGGTCCTTCTCCAACCGTTCGCGGCCACTCCGTTCCAGCCTTGCTGCCGCCAGCCTCCGTGCTGATTGCTGCCCATCGTCACTGCCTTTTGGTTCGTTTTCATCTTCGACCATCTAGCTGCTGTATTGTTTCGGTCCTACATTTTTTACCAAACTTTCCTTCGATCACTTACACTGGTATTAATCAATTGATGATTATTGATGCCCCAAAAAAGTTGAATAAATCTATCAAGGGCTGCCATAGTGGTCCATACATAAGCATCAGCATGAATTTCCATGTTAAATGCCTAACTTTGAAACCCCGTGAAGTTTTTCCCCAGAATTGACATTGACCACTGAAATTCAGTATTTTGGGTCGTGTCATAAAGAATTCACTGCATAAAATTTTTTAATAAAACAATTAAAATATGCCTCCACAGAATGGCCATTCGTTGTTGTTGTTGTTGTTGTTGTAGTTGTTGTTGTTGTTGTTGTTGTTGTTGTTGTTGAGTCTCTTTGCCCACACCTGGCGACCAAACCAATGAACCGATTTTCAAGTTTTATTGCTTAAAATGTAGGTATTAACAAGGAACAGGGCCTTTTGAACGCTGACTTCAAGAAGGGTGACGTTTATTTTAAAGTGACTAGAATATTTTTGTCGTTTTTATTGTTCGGACTTTAGCTCTTCCAGAGAGATCGAACCAGTGAACCAATTTTAAATTCTTATGGCTTAAAATATAGGTATTAAAAAGGCCCAAGGCCTTTTGTTGTTGTTTGAACTTTTTTCCTTCATCTTGCAACTGAATCAATACTATTTTATGAAGCCAACGCAAATACAGTCAACTTTGTTTAAATTCTTCTAATAAGCAATAACAGAGTGTGCAATGAGAACAGTTTAATGCTAAGAGTGTTCTGCGGAGACAAGATTCCAGAGCAGTAATCCTACGAATAAACAACAAATCGAATTTTATTGGAAACGGTTTGTTGAAGAGAACTTAGCATCAAACTGAATTTTAGGATAAATATTAGATATCTAACCTAAATCCCGTTTATCTGATTTAAAAAAAATCTGTTGCTAGGATTGATAGGGAAAAATTCAAAGTTTTTCGTATGAAATTGATAATACCATTTTGAGCACTGAAGACAACATTAAATAACTACTTAACTACGAACCTTAAATCTTCAACCCATTGTAACCAGATCACCTTTAAGGCAAAACGGATAAAACGCTACGTGATTAAACGTTGCGTTAGCTCTGGTGATGTTTTCACATTGTCAGGGCCTATAAAGTCTACGTTAGAGCAGTTGTGGAATATGCATGCTAGGTCTGGTCCCCACACCTTGTCAAATATATCATGAAAATTGTATCAGTGCAGAGGTCATTTACTAAAACTCTACGAGGTTGTTACAAACTGTCTTACCAACACTGTTTAAGCTTCTTCACCTTGAGTCCCTTGAATACGGGCATCTAATAGTGGACCTATGCTTAACTTACTCTATTTTGCCTGAGTTACCGTCATGAACCCTACTCACTTTTTTAATGTTCGTGGAAATGGCTATACCAGAGGCAATTGCTATAAACTAACTAAATTAGATTGCACTAAGTATTTTGTTGCAAACCGTGTGGATGGCCCGTGGAACTCATTGCCATCAGAGCTGGTGACTGCTAGTGATATACGCCACTTCAGGTTGAGTCTCTGTAGGTTAGATTAATCTTTCTACCTCAAGTGTTTTTAACATGGTTAGCATTTAGCGTCTTTTCTTTTGCTTTGTTTCTCTTGTGGTTTAGTTTGGTTGTAACAGGAATGGTTTAATAGTTGTTTACCTGACTATTTAAGTGTCTTTCACATGCTTGTTACATAATTTTATATTGTAATAAACTCGGCAAATTATTTATTTGTATTTCTTTTCCTATTTTAATAATTTGGGACAGATGTAGCGTATCCACTAAGATCACTTCCTGTATTCCCTTTGCCTATTATTATTATTATTTAAATTTTTTATTATCTCTATTAAGATTGACAATTGGTTTTAGCCAAGCTTTAAACTGCGATGCATTTTATTTTATTATATTTAAGAAACATTGACAATGATATGCGCCTTTTTCCCCACTTGTCCCTTACGTTTGGTGATGCCATCGGGGACCACTGTGTCCCTAGTAGGTCTAACCTTGGTGGTAAGGCATTTGTGACCCCAACCCAATACCATTTACCTACCCTTCCTCTGCAACAGAGCCATCATCACCGTTTTAAACTTTTAAACTCTTAAACTTTTGTAATTTATAATTTTTCGTTTTAACATTGGATGGCAGTTAGGGACCAACAGGTCCTTGCCATCTGGGTTGCGTTTGCAACAAACTTATATTAAAAAAATTAATTATAACGAATCTCGTTTAACTCATTTAAGTCAAACCTCGTTTATCTAACTATATCTTGTTTGTTTTTTGCTTCGGAAATTTCAGTTAGCGCTTTTATGTCAAAAATCGTCTCGTTTATTTCCTTTATCTCAAATCTCGTTATCTGATTTATCTCAAAAAGTGTTCTTTTCCGTTAACTCATAATCGAAATTCTACCTACTTTTTTGTTTCCCAAATATCATCAAGAAAAAAATAACTAGAAATTAAAATAAAGGCTTAAGCACATAATGTATGGATGCAAGCCCTAAAATAACTTATTGGTCCAAGGAACAGACAAGAATATGACATGTAAGCCATGAGTATCTCACTAATCGGCGTAAATGAACTTCAGCTTGTTTTTTGGGAAGCTGGGGATTCTATCACTCGTTTTAGTGCAATGCTGATGCTTACTTGTTTTCTCTTGTATCTGTTCCTTTCCAGCATCAAGTTTTTTGTAAGTCTTACATCCGTATTTTATGCACTCAAGCGTTTTTATTACTAATTTACACTATAACTAATTCATAGCTCAAAGCAGAAGAGTGCTAAATCAAAAAGAAACGTACTTCATTTGATGATTTATTTAGAAATAAATACACAATAAATTTCTCAGGGCTAATTTCCAATTCGCCTCGATTGTTTATTGATTAAAGTCTGAAACATACACGCATGCCATTAAATACATTTCTAGTCAGTATTTTTTGATTTTGCTGGTAAAACTAAAAACCCGTAGAACTTATATTCTAGTTCGGCTCACTGCCTTTCCAATAAATGTCAAAAATTTCAAGTTGTCAAGTCTAACGACTGATATTTGCTTTTACTGCAGGAGAGCAAATTTGATGACATTAGTAAACTATTTCTCATCCTTCCAGATTTAAAGCTACTCGTATATGCACCTACTAACATAGGCAGTCACATGTTAAAAGCACCCCAAATAGTATAGGCAAAGCATGCAGCCTACCACTGTCCGTGAATAGGGCATTCCTAGACAAAGTAACGTCTTGCAGAAATGGCAATAAAACATGTTTTCTTCGTTCGTTCATTTTAGTAAAGTTTGGGCAGAACCCCTGACCTTTCCGCAAAATACCCTGTTTGTAAAAAGAAAAGTGCGTTTGTGCAAACATTTGCTGACGTGGCAATACCTGAGAAAGGGTCTAAAGACCTATAAAAGCCCTAAAGGGGCAAAAAAGGCGACGTAAGGAGCAAAAAGGATAAAAAAGAGAAAACAAAAATTTAAAAAATGTCCCCAAAAAATGTCCGTTAAAGCTTTCTGTGCCCTTTTACTAAAAGTTGCCCCTGCTCTCTCTAGGGTCTGTGGACGATACTGACATTACTACTACTAAATCACTATATAACTCCTTTTGAATTGACGCTGATATTTCAGTCTAAACAACTCAAAGAATTATTTTTAATGATTTTGTGTTAAATTGGAACAATTGCTAAACAACTGTAATTGTTTTAGTATTAGGTTACACTCAGTTTGTTGATGAAATAAACAAAAAACAATGAAGCAGGTAATGATGGAAAATTCATGTGTCATCATGGGTTGAACATGTCAACGCGAATCTTTGGATTTGGCTTCTTTGGCCCAAACATTGATAATAATTTCTCAGTTACTATTATTTATATTGATATAAGGAAAAGCTATTAACTTACAAAGCAGGGGCCTTTATACGTGGTGCCAGGTACGTAAGCGCAAAACTTGGAGTTGGTTGGTCCATTATACCAACAGTCACAAACAGCTGGAGGTGCTATGAATATGCCAACATTCATCAATTTATCTGATGGGTAACCTAAAATTAAGAGGGTCACCGTGTCAAGTCTTTGGTCTGATTATTTACGAAATGTGGCAAAAGGAATAATAATTTTTATCGTGCAGTTTTGATAACCATTACTATAGTAGGGTAAAATACGATATTAAGTCAGCTAGTCCCCCTACTTCCGGTCACCTGATAAAAGTGGGGGTAATGATGCACTTCCGTTCGCCTGATGAAAAGTGGGGGTAATGACGTCCTTCATCAATCTGGAGGACTACCTTTTTCTGGCTTTCATCGATCTGGAGGAGGGTTGCTACGATACCCCTTCCGGTCACCTGATGAAAGTGGGGGTAATGATACACTTCAGCTCGCCTGATGAAAAGTGGGGGTAAGGGCGTCCTTCATCAATCTGGAGGACTACCTTTTTTTCCGGCTTTCATCAATCTGGAGGAGGGTTGCTACGATACCACTTCCGCTCACCTGATAAAAGTGGGGGTAATGATGCACTTCTGCTCACCTGATGAAAAGTGTGGGTTCATCGAACTAGAGGACTACCTTTTTTCCTGGCTTTCATCGATCTGGAGGAGGGTTGCTACGATGCCACTTCTGGTCAAAATGGGGGTGCACCTGATGAAAAGTGTGAGTTCATCGAACTGGTGGAGGGCAAACCTTTTTTTGGTTGTTTCTTCGTCAAGATTGTGGACGGTGGAAAGGTGCCTACCCTTCATTCGTTTTCGTCGATCTGGACCTTCTATTACGCCAGTCACGAGATCAAAGTGGGGGTAATGACGTAACTTCCGGTGGCTTCCGTCGATCTGGAGGAGGGTGGGAACCTTTATTTGTATCCCGCATATTTTTTAGACTCACCTAGGGAAGAAAGGGCATTGTAGGGATATGAAAAATTGTTTTCTTAATATAATAAAAGGAATGAAAAGTTTTCTTTCGAGAAAAAGAAAAATAAATTCAAAATCGTCGTTTACGTGTACGTATTGTGGAAACGTCTACGCAACTCGACAAGAATTGATCCATCATCTTCCCAACCACCGATCCCATCTTCGACCAGAGTGTTTACTCTTCGAAAACAAGTTAAAAGATATTGAAGGCGAAGTAACTTGCAAGTTGGTGCATGATGATACGCATCGAATTTATTTCCGCAAAATTGAATATCTCGATTCAACCCTAGCGCTCAATTTACTGTATTGTCTGCTCAAATTTCTTATTACGACTTGCTTAGATCAACTGACCAATTGTAAATTTCAACTGTGTTTAGAAGCAGATTTTAGCA
Organism: Lithobius niger; assembly: GCA_023313725.1. Lineage (NCBI taxonomy): Eukaryota > Metazoa > Arthropoda > Chilopoda > Lithobiomorpha > Lithobiidae > Lithobius > Lithobius niger. The sequence goes on along the minus strand of JAHWFP010164895.1, from coordinate 50,802 downwards.
GGGATTCCAACACAGTGCGAGCCTGTTTCTGGTCCCTCTATACAGCTATTTACAACGAATCTGACATTTCGGAAATCTTGGAAGATGCTTGCAAAAAGATACAACAGTCCGTCAAAACTTTCGAAGAAAAAGGTAGTGGTTGGCACTTTTTGAAAGTTCGGGGTATAACCGTAAAAGTGGCCAAAACCGATCCTTTTTGCCCTAGTTCTTTCTTACCCTTGCCGAGTGCATTATGCAAGAAAAGCAAAGTTATAGTGAATGTGGAAAATTCTGACGAAAAATGCTTTCTGTATTCAGTTTTAGCCGCTAAAATGATGTGCTACGACACCGAGGTTAAATATTACGAACCATTTTTGAATATCGTAGACCATTCCATGTTGAGGTTCCCCGTGAGTCTACGGCAAATTGATTCCTTTGAACGAGTCAACAATTTGCCCATTAACATAATTTCTTACAAGGGAGCGATAGGATTACACCCGGTGAGAGTGAACAAAAATATGGAAGGAGAAGTAATTGACCTGTTGCTAATAGCCGACGAAAAAGGAAATACTCATTACTGCGCCATCCTCGATATTGATAGGGTACTCCGATTTCGAGGTGTTGGTAGTAACAGGAAATTTTACCGCCGTAACTGCTTCGCGGCCTTTGGTAAAGAACAATTAATGATGGAGCACACCAGTAAATATGTGAGATTGAATAGAACACAAGTACTCACTTTCTTACCACCCGGTGCTAACACGTTAAAATGCCTACATTACGATAGACACAATCCTCATCCTTGGGCAATTTATGCAGATTGCGAATGTGTGCTCAGACCCGTGCTAACTAGTAGCACCGATCCATCCTCAAGTTCGTCTACTAAAGTCAGTTTGCATTTGCCTACAAGTTTTGGCTACGTCGTAGTTGGTCCAGAAAATGAAATGGTGAGTCAAAAATTCTACCTCGGTGGATAAGTTTTACGAATGTATGAAAAGCGCAATTCAAAAGTTTGCCACGATTATCTCACGACCGAAACATCTGATGATGACTGCAGATGATGAAATTCGGTTCTCGAAAACCGATACTTGTTACAACTACAAAGTCATCGTCTCCTATAAAGTGAGAGATCACTGCCACTTCACGGGAAAGTTCAGAGGTGCTTCTCACGTAAAATGCAATCTGGAAGCTAGGACAATAAATACTATCCCGGTCATCTTCCATAACTTGGAAGGCTACGATATGCATCTACTGATTTCTGTGACGGAAAACTTCCCTTTGCGAGTAGACGTTCTTGCTAGAAACACCGAGCGTTTCATGAGTATGACCATTACGCTGTATTTTTCCTTCTCTGGAGAGGACCTTTCGGTAAGGTTGCGATTTTTAGACAGTAATAGTTTCCTATCTTCCTCGCTCGAAACTTTGGCTAAAAACCACAAGAAAGATAGACCCTTCCGCATCTTAAAAACTGCTCTCGATTCGGTAGACTGGTTCGCGCCAGGAACGAAAAAAGAAGAAATCTTGGATTTATTGATGCAAAAAGGTCACCCGTACGAGTACGTGTAGTCTATGGATGTATTTGAAGACCAGGAATTACCTAAAGTGGCATTCTTTTCCTCTTTACGAGGCGAAGACATCACCGACACGGAGCACGATTACGCAACATCAGTTTGGAAGTTGCTGAAGGAGAAGGTTTTTAAAAATCACCATCTCATATATCAGATGATCGACGTGTATCTTTTAGTCGACATTTTTCAGACTTTCAGGGAAACTTGCTCGGTCAATGACGGCATAGATCCTTGCTACTAAACCTCAATCCCCCCCTCCCTTGCTACTACGTATCCACACCGGGGTTTAGTTGGGAGCCGCATTGAAAAAAACCAAAGCCGAACTAGAACTGTTTATGCACGGAGGAAAGCATAACTTTATAACTTCCGGTATCAGAGGTAAACAACTTTTGTGTCGAAAAGGCACTCGATCGCCAAAAACAAATATCTACCAGATACTTACGACGACAATTTACCTAGTCTGTATCTAGTAGATTTGGATGTCAAAAACTTATACGGGCTAGCCATGACGGAATTCCTTCCCTACGATCGATTTAGCTGGCTGACGAGGAAAGAAATTCTCGAATTTCGCTTGGCATCGGTCAAAAAAAATTCGGAATACGGATATATATTGGAAGTGGACTTGGACTATATAACGATCACAACGATTATCCTTTAGCGCCGGAAAAGTTTAAAATAATGCCTAACCTCGTGTCTCCCTTCATGAAAGAAATGGCAAGAAACAAGAAGATCCTTTCTACTTCCAAACTGACGACCAATCTGCTCCCGAAGAAAAACTACGTAGTTCATTACAGGAATTTACAATTCTACTTGAAACACGGTTTAATTTTGAAAGGCATCCGCAGAATTTTAAAATTTCGTCAGAAGTAATGGCTAAAATCCTACATAGACTTTAACACCGAGAAGCGTCAACTAGCTATGACGACGTTCGAAAAAGACTTTTTCAAATTGAAAAATATTTCGGTATTCGGAAAAACGATGGAAAACAAATCTGAGCGTTTATCAGTTAAATTGACCACCGATCCAAAAAAATCAATCAAGTACAGCACTCTACCACATGCGGATTCCTTCAAAATCCGAATTAAACTTGAAGCTTCGTAACGTCACGTGTGACTTACCGACTTACTCTGTTTCTGCATCCTCGAACTTTCCAAACTTACGATGTACGAATTTCACTACGAGTTCATGCGTCCAAAATGCAGAGACTGCGCGCGTTTAATTTTCACAGACACTGACAGTCTGTTCTACGAGGTAGAGACTGACGATTTTTATCGGGATATGGAAAGTGAGCTAGGCAGATTTGACACCAGCAATTACGATCCGTCGCATCCTCTATACAGCGTTAAAAACAAACAAGTCCTGGGGAAAATGAAAGATGAGACGGCCGGCATCCCGGTGAAAGAATTTGTAGGTTTAAAAGAAAAAATGTACTCGTTTTTAGTCAGAGAAGATAGCGTTAGAAAGGCTAAAGGGATTAGTAAGGCGTTTATCCAAAAAAGTCTTTGCCACGAAGACTACAAAAAAGTGCTATTTTCAAAAACATCGTCGAAAGCCACGTGGAGGAGCATTCAAACTAAGGATCATCAGCTAGCCACGGTTGAAATTTCAAAATCATCCGTATTTTCCTACGACGATAAGAGATTCGTATTGGACTATTGAATACATACATTAGCGCACGGTTACTACAGAACCGGCATACCGCATGATTTTGTAGACGACTTAATCGATCCGATGGAGGATGAAGAAGCTGAAGAGCGTGCTACGCTGGTAAAAGACGAGGAGGAATCGGATCGCGAAATACCGAGACAAAGCGAAGAAGAAAAAATAGCAGCTAATAAGAGGAAAAGAGCCGCTGCAGAAACTACGGAACAGAGAAAAGCTAGGTTGTGTAAATTGGCCGCCGCTTTTCGCAAGAAATGTGCGACAGAAACTGCTGAACATAGAAGAGATAGGTTAGGGAAAAGGCAGCTGCTAAAAGAAGAAGAAAGTTGATGTAATAATATGCCGTACTGAATCGGTACTGATATTTTTCCCACATTTTTTTAGACACGAATCTAATTAGACGGTCAAAGGTTGCTAATGTTATCGGTCCAACTATTAAATTTTGAATCGTACCCCTTCCACTTGACAAAAGTAGAGCATTTTTCCATCTTTTCCTTTCTTCTTACATAGTACTTTTTCTACTAAAAACAAGTCGAGAACGAATGTTTTTTTGAATTTCCAATTCGTAGAAATCTTCGAGAATGTGTTCACCCAATTCGTTTTTTAAAAGGTAAGTTACCGGATCAGTTTTTTGCACTTTGCGAATCGTGAAAACTTGGTTGGTAACATTTTGGAGATACCCTTTATCGAAAATTTTTTTGACTTTAGAAATTCTAACTTTATCTCCTACGACAAACATTGGTTTTTTAGACGGTCCTTTAGGTCGTCTCAGCAACAGTTCGTGCCGCCTGGTTACTTCCCTCGGTTTCAACTTCGTAGTAGAATGGATGGTGTCGTTGTACTGGGAAACTATCTCATCGATAATATCTACCCATTTATAATTTTCCCGCCCGGTGAATCTTTTCCACATCCAAGTTTTCAGGGTTCTGTTCAATCGTTCTACCACGTTCGCCTTCATCTCCGAGTGCGTAGAGTACATGTTGATGTTGTGACGCTTAAGGAGTACTTTGAAGTCTTTATTGTAGAACTCGCTACCTAAATCGACTTGTAAACTTTTAGGGGGTGTCGCTCCTACGAGTAATTTCTCGAAAGCTTCGGTAACGTTTATACCGGATTTAGATTTAAGGGGAATAGCCCAAGCAAACTTGGACATGACGTTAATACAGGTTAATAGGTAGTTGAACCCTTTATTAAGTTTAGCGTATGGTATCATTTCCACAAGTCAGCATGCAAGTCACAAGTCACAAGTCACAACGTCGGCGTTTGAATGACGTCCTTGAGCAAAATAACGTTCGATGTTTTTTTGTTTGTCCAAAATGTAATCGTCAAAACGAATCAGGTTTCGAAATTTTGGATCTAGTTCTTTGGGCAGAATTAAATCAATTTGAGAATCGTGAAAAAATGCTACGTTCTGTCCAATTTTTTCCTCAAATTCGGTAAATACAGACTGCAAAGCTTCGTACTTTGGTTGACATAAAGTTTTACTGTAAATATATAATCAATCGTAATCGAGCCATCTTTCGTTACAGATGAAATTAAACAGCAAGTTAGTTTTTCCACAATTCGCGGGGCCTATAATTAGACATCTGGTATTCAAAGGTAGGAACAGATGATTTTTAGAGTCTTTCTTAGGTACGAAAAAGTCGTAGTTTTTAATTTTCATCGCGTTTTTTTTATTTACGCTTTTTTGTTGTTTACGGAGATACTAAACCCATAAAGCCTTCGTCGGTAAATTTATCGGAAGTATCGGAATGAGCTACTCCAAAATCTACGTTACACCATAATTTCACGTTGCTGGGAGACTCGTCGGTGACGTACAGCGCGGTAATTTTCCGGTGACTTCTGTCAGATTTAAAGCGTTGAAAGATGGCAAGTTAAACCACGGTTTGTCAATAACATTTTTATTAAGTTTTCCTTTAGTTTTGTGAATATTCTCGTACACCCAAGTTCTAAACAGAGTGGTTTGTCTCCGTTACCCTCGTTCGCCTTTTCGCAACAGGAGTAACAGGAAGAAGCCGAATGCATAGAATTGGGATAATTGAACGTAGTCAAAGACACGGGTTTTTGATCGTCAAAATCAATATCTAGTTTCGTACAGATATACCGTTTAAGATTTTTCAACAGTTTTTGAGTTTCCGGGTCGCTAGGTGAAATCCACCCTTTATATTTTGATTTTTCGTCTGAAATGGGGGTCCCCGAACCCTTTAAATCCTTAAAGTGTACGAAAGGAGACAAGGAAAACTTTACGCCGTTGTTAATCTTTGTACCATTCTCGTTTTTAACTTTCAGCAAGTTTTTTTGTAAGAGATTGGAAAGATTTGTTTGCCAGGATGGTTGAGACATTTTCTTTCACGGTTATTCCTTTTATTATATATATTTTTTGAGGGTTTAAAAAAGGATGGCGGTCAACAAATTTGGTCAACCGTTGAAAAGGGGGAGAGAGGATAATGCGATCGGAGTCGGTCCGAGAGGTGAGCCAGGACTCGGATATGTTTTAACCCCTGAAAACAACTACGATATGCAAAGCAAGCGGTTAACTAAAGTATGAGTCGCTATCGAACCCAAAGATGCCGTCAATTATTCTCAGATCGGTACTCTGACAACGGACATTCAGAAACTTAAAACCGACTTCTCCGACGAATTAGCTTTCACCATCGAAAAAACACGTACGTAAATGGGTCTGACGGAAATTTCTACGCGAAGAAGATACAAATTAAGGACGTGGCTTTCCCCGGCACGCTGAAGACGCTGCGACAAAAGTCTACGTTGACATGAATTGCCTATTACAGGATGAGCAAAAGTATACTTCAACGCAACTAACAAGCCGATAAGAAATCTAAGCGAACCTACTTTACCGAACGATGCCGCTAAGAAGGTATTCATCGACAGCAATTGCTTGATACAAGACGATCAGAAGGTATACTTCGATGCCTCGAACAAACCAATTAGAAATATAAGCAAGCAGACTTTACCTAGTAAAGCGGCTACGAAGAAATTTGTGCACGAAAATTGTTTCATGATAATCAGTTTCTGCATGAAAAGCCCTTTGCATAAAGAAGTCGCCTGGTTTGTTAATTCCGGATCTATCGCGAACTACATAAGTACAAGTTCTGGTTTAATTCGTAAAGCAATTTTATACTGCAACGATCCGAGTGTAGAAGTCATCGTTAAATGTATAGCGGGAACGAAAACCTTTCTCATCACTAAAACGAAGAAAGCGCATTCGACTACTACCATTTTTGGCATTCCTTACGAAATGGAAAAAGATTCGGCCATCGCGGTACACACAGTCGAAGATTTTGATACGGAAGACGTTTATTTCCAGTTGGATTTGCACGTCACTTTTCAATAGATTTCAGTTTATCTAAAACAGCTTCGTAATTACGAGTCTTAGAGAAGCTGCTAAGGAAAAATAAACAAAAGTCCCCGCACCAAATTTGGTCAAAGTTTTGCACGCGTTCGTAATTGTATTTAATTCCCGGTCCCAAGTATTTAATCATGGACCGGGGAGGACCCATATTGCTGAAACTATCAAAATAACAGGGTTCACCAGAAATGGTAGAATAGGCTACCCAGTGACTTCCGTCTCCATCGTGGAAATCTTCCAAGTTAACGATTCCATTTTCACCAGTAGGCTTAATTTTTACAGGAATTTTCATTACTCTAGCCAATCGGTTTAAATCATGGTTTGTTAAAGGTTTATCAAAGTCGATTAAACCCTGGGTAGTCTTAAGTAAAGACTTTTGCCACGGGGCAATTTTTTTTGGCTTCGTTTTTTTTTCTTCTTGCCGGAACCTTCTACTTGATTATGATGTTGCACGAGTTCAGCTAGAATTTGTACGTCGTTTTGTGCTTTTTTTTTACGGCAGATACCACCCCCGCAGTCCCTCCCGCCAACCCACCAATTCCGGCCAAAATCAGCCCTAGCAACGCCAATGGCAAAAACCCGCCTTTCTTTTTTCGCGGTTTAGTTTTGAGCGCCATATCTTTTTTTATTAATAAACAACTTTGACTTTTCCTCGGTCCAAATTTAGATTCATTTTCCTGTCGCAAATGAGCAGAGTGTGACAGACAGTGTTAGCTGGCACCGCTACTCTAAACTTCAGTTTGACTTGTACATCCACGATTCCGGATTGAGTTCGGACTGTTTGAAGCAATCCAACACAACGAGTGGATAGGCTTTCTTAAACTGAAGCAAGTCGAAACTCAAATCGTTGGTGTCGTAACACAGCTGCCTAAATTGCTGCGCCATTCTGTACAAGCCGACGTACTCTCCAGTGGCAAAAAAATTAGTATTCAGATCGAGAAATGGATATCTTTCGGAATTTAGAGTCACGTGAGCATCTTGCAAACTACAGTGGTTGAACACGGCCGGATTTTTACCTAAAGCGTCCTGTCTGTTTGTTTGAAAAGGTAGAACTATCCACCTAGGTTTTTCAACCGCGGAAGTAGTCAGCACCCGCCAGGTGAAGTTGGTATTTTGAGGGAGCTTGCAGCTATTGTAATGCCAGTGTCTAAATCCTAAATCCACCGTAGTTCCGTTGTCTATGAGATTGTAAAGTTTAAGTTTTTGATCGTCCGATGCGGTAACGTGGGGGATGAGCCAAGAAATGCTACTGAGAACAACTTTACCATTGGCTGCGACTGCAGCTTTGAAGATGGCATTTGTATTGCTGGTTCTCATACAAGTGAGCACGTGTTTAGTTCCATAAATTAGCTTGTCGTAATTTTCGAAAATTCCCATGATGTGTTTCAAGGGAATGGCGAATGTAAAACTTCCTTTGGGAGTTGTTTCAACGATGATGGATGCATGCCGCTGTATGAAACCCGAGTTGTCGGTTAGATCAGCAGCTACAGAAACTGCACTATCCAATGCCCAGCACTGACCGAGCAATGCCGGCTGTTCCACCGATCCGTAAGACAGCAGCCCTTTCATTAGGATACCGAACTCCGGATAATTTAACTCGTCTACTTGTTTATCGCCTAGATGGTATTTTATGTTAGAAAACAAGAACATGGGAGCATTATTAATCAATGTCGCTGCGTCAGCATCTGCATAAGCCGAGTCATCGTGCTTCAGCAACCTGCCTTTAATCAAGAGGTAACTGTTGGCAATGTGCAGAAATAAATCTTGGTTTTCCACGTGTATTCGGATTTCAGAATTTACGTTGTTGAGATTCGTACTGAAGATGGGATTATATTCGTGATAGGTGTAAGATTCAATAGACGAGTCGTACAACAAAGGTTCGTTGATTTTTAAATAGTCTTCTACAACGCTCATTTTCTAGCCGTTGTTATAAATTTAATGAAAACTTTGTTTCTAGGCGTTAAACTGATCGTGTTTTTATTATTATTAAAGTTTTTATTATTACGAAAGAATCCGTTTCCTTTTTTTCCAAACACGAGCATCTTGTCCCTTTTTTTTTAGATTTTAAATGAAGTCGAACCGTGAGGGTCTCGCCATTCAGATTCAACGGCTCGTTGGTCTGAGATGTAAGCCACACTCTTATACTTCTGATTAAGTTCATAGTAATGGGTAAATAGATTAAATTATGCGGAGACTCGATGATTTTGAAACCGGGAGGTGAATTTGGATAAAACGGATATAAAGTGGGTTGAGTGTCACCATATACATAGGAATTTCCAATGATGTCAACGTGCACAAAATTCGTGTTTATATTTATTATTTCGATGGTATTTTGACTTTCTCGACTCCTGAAGTAAGTTTCTAAATGAAACCCCAAGACTCGAGCCAAGCTCTTTTCACCCGTAAAGGCTATTCCGTATTTTGAATCGTTAATTATCAAGTTGGTTCTTAAAGTGTTTACGTTAGAAAGAATCGAAATAGCTTCCCTGTCATGACCATTTTGATCTATCGAGTTTTTGAGAAATTTATTCAAATCTTCAATTTCGTAAGTTCCGGGGGGTGACTATCACTTCCTGCCAAGTTATACCAGCATCTGCGGTATATTTAATTTCGTTATTTTTTGAATCGATGTTGTATATGCTGTTATACGTGTCTAAATTAATAAGCGCCAATTCGTAGCTTTTTTCAGGGTCTAAATGAATCGGAGTATTTAGATTAAATGTCAAGTCAGAGTCTTTGCCAGTGAGGATAAAAGAACAAGAGTCCATTTCTTTTTTAATTCCTTTTTTTCATCCAATAAACAACGCCATAGCTAAAAGCACTTTCCACCCTGCTCCAGATAGAAGAAAGGGAAGGCCCACCAGATGGATGAAAACGAAAAAAGGTTGTAGAGGCACTCTCTTTCAGACCCCCACTTTAATCATGTGAATGGAAGTTACGTCATTACCCCCACTTTGATCCCTAGATCAACAGGTGAGCGGAATCGTAGGAAGTAGCAACCCTCCTCCAGATCGACGAAAGCCTGGAAAAAGGTAGTAACCCTCCTCCAGATTGATGAAAGAAGGACCACCCACTTTTCATCAGGTGACCGGAAGTGCGTCATTATCCCTACTTTTATCAGGTGACCGGAAGTGGATCCCAATTTTGACCGGAAGGGTGGTATCGTAGCAAATCTCACCCTCCTCCAGATTGACGAAGGCCGGAAAAAAAGGTAGTAAAAAGCACCCTCCTCCAGATTGATGAAAAATGGAAAGGCGCCAATATCCCCCTCCCACTTTTCTCAGGTGACCGGAAGTGCATCATTACCCCCACTTTTATCAGGTGACCGGAAGTGGGGACTAGCTGACTTATTATCGTATTTTACCTTATTTACTATGCTATGAAACCTGTGTTTAAATGCTGTTCCTCAAGCATTTAAAGAGTAGGTCTGTCTTGCTCTGCCTCTCTTTTTTCTCTGTCTCTTTGTCTATTCCAGTTTTTTAGTTGACTCGCGTATTTTTCTGTAAAGGTTAATGTAACTTCGTGGGCTTTCCAATATTACTTCTCTGTGGAGTATAACAGGCTGTGAGTGCTACACATCGTAACGTATTAGTAGGCTGAAAACTTTCTTTGAAGAAATCCTACAATTCCGCGGGGGTTTCTTTTGAGCTAGGTATAGTTATACAACCTGATGCTAGAAACTAGTTTATCATTCCAAATGCTTTTTATGCATCTACAGAGTGTTTCTCCCCATCTTTACAGTAGACTCATCTAATATGTGGTTCCATAAACTTTTTTGCATTAAAAGAATTTTCACTTTTTTCTTCTACTAGTATTAATTGTAACCATTTGAACTGTCTTTCGATATTTTGCTCCATGCTTGTTTTCTGTCCTTTACGATACCCTTGTAATCATTACACATCTGTCGTAGCAGTTCCCCCCCCCCCCTCTCTGGAACCCTTTACAACAAACATACTCGGAAGTAAAAAGGGCGGTGACAGCAGAGAAAATTTAAACTCAGGCATGATATGCCACTTTTTTTGTTAACGTCTGCTCTATTTGAAAACATCCATTGGTCCCCCCTTTTCAAAATTTGGCAGCAGACTTTTGATTGTTAAAAATTTTAGCATTTTACCAAATGAATCAGTCCATTCTTCTACTACTAGTTAGAGGAATGAATCGTCAATTAACTATGTGTGGCATGTCACGGAGATAGATGGAAACTAAGTTAGGCACCCTAGTTTAGTAAACATTATGATAACAACACAATTACATTTAACGTCATGTGTAAAAAAGTGAATAGCCACAGAACCCAGCAAACAAACCGGTGTCTTTGGCTGTTCTTACAACGAAATAAGTTATACTCTTAATGCTACAACAACCTTTGTCTTGAATGAAGTCTTCATGCATTGTTGACTTGAACGCCAACTCATAGAGGGGAAAATAACCTGGTTTGAGCTAGGCTCCCTTATCCATAAATAACAACAATAACAGCAATAACTCATAGTTAATTGTCTGTCTAACACATACTTCACTCCGATTACCACTAAGAACAGTAGTGTCGTAAACAGGTGAGGCAAGAGCCGGGTACCAACTCAAATAATGTCAGACATAATAGTTTTATGTAAATGTTGCATCAATTTGTAAGTCAGACCTGAAACCAATGGATACATTTACAAAAACAGAAAATCGGGCAATATTACAACTAGCTGTACCCCGGTGTAACATGCAGCAATCACGCTTGTTTCCACAGCCTCGTCGGTATCATCCTCCCCTTCCTCCCCATACCAAGAATGTACCTGCTCCTGTGGCGTGCGTCTCATCTAAATTAAGCGTATTATATACAGATATTTATGATAATAACAAAAACAAGGTTTCCCCCCCCCCCAATGTTTCCACTGCCACTGTTTTCACTGTTTTTTTCTACAGTAGCGCAATAGATTCACTGCATGGCAATGAAAATGATCCAGGAGATTTTACTTTATTCATAGTTTGTTTTCTTCATAACCATTGTAATTAAGCTACAATATTAATCTGTTTCAGTAGTTTTTAATTTTTATTCTGGCGTACAACTTTACAATAAACGTTTCTGCTGAATCTATGTGCTGTTTTCAGAAATATACCGTGGGTGACCTAGAGTGTGTCTCTCAAGTTAATTGTAAAAATGTCCGGTGGCATCATTATAGTTGACTTACATTATAAATACATCGTCAGAATTAATGGCGAACGATTATTTTGGTGCCATTGGAACCAGCGGTTTGCCTCACCCTGAATATTAGGAGTGCACAGTCCAAGATATAGCTTGTTCCACATTGTGTTTACAGAAAACTGACTGTATCATGCCACGTTTCGTTGCACTATAATTGCAAAAACATGTGAATATCATACTTGCAGAGTCTACATTGTTACTCTTACAGTCTACGAGTGGGATATCCATCGGTTTTTTTGTACTCATAGCGGCAGAAAACGTGGCGTCGTATAGTGAGTTTTCTGAAAACATAATGTGAAACAAATTATAGTTTGGTGCCATTAAAATGTTCCTACTAAAGACAAAGATTATATGTAAGTATCTAACTTCAACACTCTCTTGGTTTTAGGTTGGGGTGTGCAACAAACTTTAAAACAGATACAAACTTTAATACAAATAAATACAGATGCAAACCTATTTAAGTTGCCTACTCAGACAGTCTGACATATAAGCCCAAAAGGCAAGTAAATAGGTTTGCATATGTATTTATTCAACAAACTTTTGGCTCACCATGTAGCAAACACGGTTCTGTGGTTCTGTGTATTTCACACGAGATGGTGTTTTCGATATTATAATTTCCTTTACTAAAAGAAAACCATCTGTGATCTCACCGTCTGAGGTCTCTGTCCAGCCCCAACCAGCAACAATGCATGGGGTATGTGGCATTATTTGTAGTGTGTTCAGTTTTATAGGTTGAATAAAATCGCTTAGGCTAAATGGTTGATCAACTTTTGCTAATCCCACGTCGCCTATTGGGTCAAACTTTGTCCTAGGAGATAATGGATGTTCAAACACCTGCAAAACACATTTTAGAACATTTAATCATTAAGGACGCTATGAGCAAATATCCAATACGTGATGTGAAAAGTTTTTATGGTTTCTTAGCAGTTGTAGAATGACTGCTAAGTTTGAACTCGTGGTTAGTATCTACGTAAAGTTGGAACATGTCAGTAAAGTCACACTGTGGGCTAAAGTTGCACGTCACATTGCGACTTTATAACTGGGAATTATAAAGTAAGCTCAAGGGCAAGCTTTAACGTAAAGTTGCACGGGGTTGGTCTTCGCAAGTTTTCGGGCAGCCTCATAATTTCGGGAATCACTATACTACCTTCGGGACTTAAATTATAAAGTGTGACTTTCAGATAAAGTTGAAGTCTGGCTTAAGTCTTAAGCAATAGCAGTTGTTCTACAACTGGGTGTTAGAGTAATTTTGCCACACATCTCCGAAGTCTGGAGGTACATGGGTATAATATTTTAGAGCGATAGAGTCCATTTTTTTTCAACACTCCACTCGTATTAAAAAAATCATTAGTTATAATTTAACTTTTTGTTTACTCTGATTAGACCTATATTAAAACAAAGATGATTTAGTGACTGAACTTTTCAGGGAAGCAATACTATTGTTGTGAATAGGAGTGAAGCTATTTAAATAAATGAGACGAAATCGACCAACTGTTGTCTCCTGCTGTAGTACTATCTTTAATTCCAACATTTTGACTATGGGACAGCATTCCAGCCCTTATCAAGGTTTCTATGAATTAAACTCAAAGTTTGTTCTGTTCTTCGTCGGAAATGGTGGGTATATGCGGTATCTTAGTTTATTTTGTGATGTTACGTGAACTATTCCTCATCGAGACATGCTAGCAATAGTGGTGGATATTCACAATGTTTTTGTTCATTAGCAGTCGTGCCTGAGAGGGATATTTTGCAGTGTTGTTAAGCAACTGATTGGTTTTAGTGTTGTTCGTTAGTGGGACATTTGGTAAGTTATGGTTCTAGTATTTCACAGTGGCATGTGTAAGGGCTGAGTATACTGCCCCAGTGTCGAATTTATCACATTAAACAGAGTTTTCCAGTAGAAGGACGACACTTGTCCAGTTGTGTCTTATTCATTTCAAAATTCAGAGTAGATAAATGAATAGTACAACTTACTTGAAGAACTTAAGTTATTGTGCACGGTTTGAACTTGAGGGGTGCTTTGATCCAGCAAGACGTTCTGGAATCGAACTGAGGCTACCACATGTTTTTACATGATTACAATGCTGTGTGCAATTACTTTGCTTTTTACACTGTTAGACAGTTTATAATTTACACTGACGTTATGAAAACATAAACTTAAGCAATTTCTATGATATTTAGAGATGTGTTAAACCCAGTAAAGAACACTGTCACCTTATGATACCTTTTACCTACACATTCTCCCGAAGGCAGAAAGGGGTGCGACGTTCGACTATGTCGCAGATAATCTGGCACAGTCGCAGAGAAAAAGTGCCGTTTTGACCAAATTTCTGCTGTTTCGCCAATTTTTGACCGATTTGGACATTCCAATACACCATTTTAATCGTCTCGACGAGACCTGTCCGTTGATGGAAGAGCCAGATCAATAGAAAAACACTGAAAAGTTATTCAGTAAAAACCAATAAATATGCACGTAGCCATACGAAAAAACATATTAGCTGCAGACAATTTTTCCCTGACAATTGGTGTCGCAGACAGTGGCAGAAAATTCTGCTTTGGGGCACATTCTCCTTCAAACCATTTATGCTGCATGAAAATGGGTGTACAAAGGATGCAGGACACTGGGGCCCATGATGCGGTGGTCCAAAAGATCAAATATTCATAATGACAAAATCAATTATGCTAAATTAATTTTTGACCCCCCAACAAAATAGAAAAAGAGCTAAACCTATGGACCCAAAATTTGTTAGTCGTTTGGGGAACCCGTCATTTTGGTTCGTGTGCCCTACTTTGAATTATGCTAATTGAAGAACTAATAGTGCAAAGTTTGTTTCCCACCCAGTAACCTTTAACATTTTCCGTGTTACTGTGCTGATTTAGCAAAACACGTCACCCAAACGGTAACAATGGGTCAGATAACAATAGAAATAGCTCCCGAAGAGCCCAACCATCCAATGCTGACCTCAAAAATCATCAATGTGTAATTTTGGCAAAATGTCACACACTCATTTTTGTGAAATTTGGTTAGTTTACTCAATATTTCTTAAGTCGTATCTCAGTTAGCGCATCCTTTGTCTAAAGTATTGTCAAATAAAGTTTTCAAAACCACTAACTAATCATTGTTTGGGTTAATCACAAAAATGGTTATTCAAACCTGTGCTGCACCTGACTGCATGGTATGAAATGAGCAAAGATTTACTTACTTGTATAACATTAGCTTTTTGTGCTTCGGGTATGCTGGCTATGTCATGAAGATCCGTGGCACCGGCTACTACGTAAAGCTCTTTGATGTCTTCATCCCTAGAAGCAAGCAATAAGTTAATACTTTCGTTTACAACGAATGCAGTTTACTGATGGATTTATATTACTATTTTGAAACATGATATAATTGATTACTAAACGTATTACAAGGAACGAAGAATAGGAATTATGGAAAGGACATGCCAACACACAAGTTAGGCTAGACCCATAATACTACTCAATTTTAAAGTACTTTTCGAATAATTTGTACGTACTATTGTGTATATGCTTAACCCATGTTGTTTTCGTTACATGATTTACTGAATATTTTTTTTTGCTCAAGCCCCAGTAATGCAAATGAAACAATGCTGTGGTAGACGATTTGTATCAGGCAAGAGAGAGAGTAAAATGTCCCAATGGAGTATGGCCTCCTTGTTTATGCTGTCTGTGCTATAATTGGATGCCTTTGAGTACGTGTAGTTTTCTCTATATTGTGTTGGATGTAATGTATACATAACAGATAGAATAATAACATAAATATATAACTGCATCATAGTGAATATTACTAAAACTTTGTACGGACAGCGGGTGCAATCATCACGTCCCTTCAATAATGTAACTGAAGACTTAAGCATGTTCCTCGTCCATCACTAAGCTAGAAATTTATACCTAAATTTCCCGCCAATGTACAACCAATACAACTTATACGTAGAAAAACAACTTATACACCAACTGCTCTCCTCAAAAGGTCTATTCAAGGTGTCAGCAAAATTGTTCTCCATTCCTTTTTGCGTTCGATCTCAATGTCATTAGTTTGTAAGCTTTGTCTCTATCTCAACAACCAAGGATTTGTGTCGTTTTGTGTCATCAGCCACTTAAATTGGTCGTGCTTCGCAAACACCACAAACTGACCGCTACAAGAATAAAGCTGCAAGTTGTGATTACTCCAAACAATACACATTCACTCTTTTTCAAAAGTGCTGTAGTTTCTTTCTGCTTTTGTGAGGTTTCTGGAAAGAAACTGCACCTGGTGGTTCTTCCAATAAAATATTTGGGATAAAATTCTATCCATTCTTGTATTGAATTGGTATGTCGTCAAACAGTAATCATTGACGACACTGGAGCATGCAGCACTGGTTCGTCCATTAATCACTTATTGTTCCATTTTACATGGTTTGGATACTTCTTGGCTAATTTGTCCATTAATGGTGTAGCAATATTTGAATATCCATGGGTATACCGCCAGTAAATGCCTATTAGTTCAAGAAACTCTTTTGAGCTTGATGGTTTGGCATTTAAAATTAGCTATTGCCCCAACCTTAACGTCACTGAGCGACCTTGTCCCTTTCCCAATTAATGTTGCAGACATTTTGCCTTCGTTTTGGCCACTATACATTTTTAGGTCTTTGGTGAAACCATACCTTGACACTTCAGATGAACTGGTATACTTGCTGCAGGTGACTGCTCCATGCCGAGTTGCATTCTTCTGACCTTGTTCTCACCACAGGTTATCTTGAAACGTGCCAGTTTTGGTTGCAGAATGTGGACATCCATGTATAAGTCGTCCATATGGTGCTGGGAGTAAAATTAGCCATTCCTTACTCCCATTGGTCAAGTCTGACACTCGTGTATACCTTCACATGCTACAATTGCCATGTGTTTCCTGGCCATCTCAGTAGCTTCACTTCGAAAATTCCTTTGATGAAATCGAAAACTGAAGTTAAATCAGTTTGGGTTACATCCTCTACCATCTGTTCTATAATTGATAAGTTTTATCTTCTGACCTCTGTCCATCTGTTGAAGAGTCTGTAGTTCACCACCACTCTATTTCCTCCTTCTTGCTGAAGTTTCAGTGCAGGAGAGCTGTGATTAGTTGCGCTCCTTTTGAGCACTATCCAGTCAATAAGCTTCTCGATCTCTTTGATCAATCAATTCTTTGATTAATGCAGAGTAAGTGGAAAGTTTAGCCATGATTTCCTCTTCATCAGGTGAGTTCCAAATGAATTGAACTGGATTTAAGTTTGTTCTTTCCTGTACCATAACAATCAGTTTCTCTGAGGTTTGCTTAGATGTGATGCGTCAGTCACCAGATTTAAACAACATCTGGTGAAAATGATCTTTTACTGAGCCATCCCAGAAAGATATTAGCAACCCCAACATCCTCTTGGCTTTCATCGTCAATCACTTCCATGGTGTTCACTTGTTATTCTCGTTGAAAATACAGCTTCATCAGGTTGACGTGTTATCATCCTGATTTGTATCTCATGCTTCCCCATTTCACTCTGTGGTTCATGAAATTGCATTTTTTTGGTAATTTAAAACGAGCCATCCAAACACAACTCACTCTTGTTCCTCGTGTGCCATTTGAGAATCATTACTTGTCACCGACATTGTACTTGACAGTCCTGACATTCCTGTCAAAATAAAGTTTCGTCTTCTCTCCAGATTTTCCTCATTTTGAATTGCAACCTGTCTCGCACAAGTCATGTTTTTCAACAGGTCCAAAACATATTCTATCACCTTGGGGTATCAGGATCATCCCATGTTTTTCTTACCATCCTTATAGGGCTACTAATATTGTTTCCATTAAAAAGTTCACACGGAACAAATCAAATCGTTTGGTGATTTCGACCCTAATAATATGGGTGATACACCCCTTTCAATGTTGTTGTCACTGCAGATTCTCTTTATGATGTCCTTCAGCATAAACTGCATCCTTTCGACTGTCCCCTAGATTTCTGTATGATACAGCGAACTGTGGATTAATTTTACTCAACACACTGCGTGAAGTATTGTTGTGAGTTGCGAGGTGAAAACAGTTCTTTTTTCCCTCTGCTCAATGTCCGCAATACCCTTGTCACAGAAAATATTCAGATTTTCTTGGACAACAGTTTCAGAGTTTGCTTCAATCATTGAATTGCCTCGTACCTTTTTTTCGTTGAACACAGAGCTGTAAGCAAAACACGGTTTCCTATCTCAGTCCTTAAATGAACCGATAATATACAAAATGAGTTTTGAAAATGGGCATTCGATGATTGGCACAGTTACCAATGGTACCTTTGTATGTGTGTGCCTCTTTTCCATCTTCTGACCAGTAATACAGTTTTTCACGAATTCATCTACTACCACTGGTAATCCAACTGATAAACTCTACAGTAACCGTTATTTGACATTTTACTACCCAAATAGTCCGCTACATGGATCCATATGTTCAATTTTACAAATCATATCAGTATGTATCTGCCATGACGACCTGTAGCAAACCTGTACGTTTCTTCTGATTGTGCCACCTGTATAGCGTGTCGTTCTTCCAGAACAAATACTGCACTGCAGATTTTCATCCTTGTGGTTAGCAACATCTCTGCAAGTTTTAAATGTCTTTTCTTGCTTTTGTGGTGCTAACAACTCATCCCTATCGAGTTTTAAATAGGTTTCGTAATTCTGTACTAGAAACATTTGTTGTCATGCAATTACTTTAATGTTTCGCTTCTTTATCACATGCAGTAAGATCATTGGTTTTTAGGCAATTGCATTGTTGCTGTTCGGAACACCAGCTTCTAGTCAAGTCTATGTAGTCTTTCTCAAGGCACTCATTTTAAATGTTTTCGTCCTTGAAACGTATTTTTTCATTTGAGAAATATCTTGTGCCATTTCTTTTTCAGCTTTTCATGTTCAGTTAATGGGGCATTTCTTGTAGTCCTACAACAACCACGCACAGCTGTACGTCTGCACATGTTGTTGTCATACCGTTTCACGAGCTACAGCATAGTACTACTACAACGTCACTTCTGCGTCACTTACGCTCACTGATGATTTTGTAGGCCTACAGACTTGTCGTATTTCAGAACCAACATGGCCCTGTATCCCGTTCTGAAATTGGAAAATTCAGAGCGCAATAAATATTTTCTCTTGGTGGGAGCAAATACACCCTTTAATACGCCTTTACGCCCTCTGCCAGAAGACATTTGACCACTTTATTTGTAGACGATGCGATTATTTTTCTTGCATTACGTAATGCACGGAATCGTAAAAAAATTTCGAAGAAAATAGCTACTGGTTTTGTCTACCCCTTGGCTCGTTTTTTCTTGCCCCCCCCCCCTCCATTACACACCCCACTGAAAACGTTCAATGGAAAAGAAAGTCAAAAGAGTAAAACAAAATTTGCGAGGCTCCCCACAACTTTGGGTGAGGGGATCTGGAGACCCTGTAAAAATTGGTGCTATTATCATTCTTATCCTAGCCGTTGAAAATAACGTTTGTTCAATTACGTTCCTTTCCTTAATTTTTTCCAAACTGTGTGTGAATTTTGATATGATATGATTGATATGGTAATGATAGTATTGAAAAATAAAAGCTATGCTAGTTGAGATCATGCCTTGATTGATCGGTTCGACTGAACATTTTGATTACGCAGTATTAATAATGAAGGTGGCCAAAGCCTGCCAGAAAATACTGTGACTTAATCCAACCTTTTGACAATCGACGTCAATGACTTCTAACCTAGGAGAACCCCAGAAAAACATTATACCGTTTATCTCAACGCAACTATACAGCTTACAAATATGCACACAAGCGTGCATCAAACAAGAAAAGCCACAGTGATGTCACGAGAAGCTATTTGGCAAAAAAAACGACTATCAGACCGAGATCCTGAAATGTGGTGATAAATAGGTTATCAGCTGCTAAGTTCCAGTGATTGTTTGGCACAAATATACATTTGTTCATTATACCAGATATTGTTATACCTGCATTGCGATCAGCAGCACAACAATGGTATAAGTGCTGTTGGTATTAGTATACCGTGGATACTTATATAGAATGATCTCTGCAGAATGTGTATCTGAAGAACTGAGCCAAAAGCACATGCAATAAACTACTTGTTTGTTACTACTACTTGTTTATAATTACTTTTTTGTTAGATATTTTAGGCATCCATTGACATTTTTATATAAGAATCCATACTTTTACAGCATGCATTATACATATTACCGGCTTTCGTTATTTTAAAACATTACTTTATTAGTTTTAGTGCTGCAGCACAAACTATGCAGTACCATGTTGGGTGACTTACTTATGGCAATGTAAGGTGTTTTTTAATGTTCTTGTGTTTTTACTTCTGATGAAGGTATCACCATTTTTATGTATCCCCTGATACCGAAATATTAGACCTTGTTTTTATCACATGTGCTTTGGGCTCAGTTCTTCAGATATTGGATACTTATACCGTAGAAGCTACAGGAACCGTTGTTGCAACCATAAGGTTGAGTTCGTTATATGAACACTTTGCAGCAATAAAAATGACAAAAGTGTGGTAATAAGTTTAAGAAAAGGAAGAACTAATAAACACGAACGGAGGTCACATGAATTGTCAGGGACCCTTTCTACATTTGCTTTCACCGGCACTCACTATTTTTTATTTCTCCAGTGAATCCACTGGTAACAAGATTAATGAGCTGTTACATGCCATATTGGCAAACCAACACCTTAAAACTGTGACAGAATACATTAAAATGAGATAGCCAAATATACTTTCAGATGTATTCCCAAATACTAGAGCATTCTGCCCAATGTCTTGTAATTAATCAGGCTGCTCAACTAAAGTTCTTCAGGGTTAGCATGTCGGGCACAGAGGTATTACTAGCAAGAATAAAAATTGTAAATCGTTATGCTGGCCTGACATGTCCGTCCAGATAGAGTAACAACTTAAAGATTGTCAAGCATGTCAGCAACACCAAGACGGTGAACCTAATGAGCCGTTTTGGACTGTTGGATGGCAAAGAGTGGCTGCCGAATTTATTAAATTGTAGCTGGCTATTTTTCTAAATATACTTCCATTTCAGCTGGTGTCAATCGTTTTAAGAAAGTGTTTTCCAAGGTTGGGATGCTGGACGAACTGGCAGCATATCAAGATTTCTAAAGCTCTTCATTGTTTCTATAAAACTTGGGATATTTTTCATAACTTGTCATCTCCATTGAATTCATAAGTTTATTGAATGGGCTGTTCAGATGATCAAACTGGGCCTTTGCAAGGTTGCATGTGATTTAACAGACAAGAATGAAGTACTATTCGCCTATCGTTCAACTCCTATTGAAGTATTACCATCTTCGGAAGAAATGCTGATGTCATGAAGATTACGAAGTGATGTACCAGCTCATCCGTGCATTCAAGCCTTAGTATCCAACACATCACGTAAGACTTCAACTTGAAAATTACCAGCAGGAACATCATAAATACGGAGATGAAAAGACGGACTCCTTGCCACCTTCAAGTAGGAATTGTACAATTTGGATTTAGCAATAATAATAATAATAATAATAATAATAATAATAATAATAATAATAATAATAATAATAGTTTTTTTGTCTAACAGTACCCAAAGTTTTTAAACAAAAAACTTGTTTTGAGCTACAATACAGTACATAAAAAATAAGCAACCAAATAAATAAATAAATAATGCAAATAATATTAATTACTTAGTATATACATTTTATACATATTATTAGTTTTTTAATAGTGATTATTAGTTTCATAATCAATAATTAGAAAAATTATAAATTTTGAAACATAATAATGATACTATCGTGCAAGCTTGTTAGTTGCAATCAATTTTTAAACTTAAGTACGAAAAATGACATCTCAATTTAAAATTTATTCATATTTTCTAATTTGATAATTTAACAATACCTGGATTAATTATAAAGGTTCTAATTATCTTTGTTCCTATATTAATGTGTCTTTCAATTCTTTCTTTAGTTCATTTAGTGTTATATATTCATGCATTTTTCTAGGCAATTTATAAAAAATGTTTGGTATATAGGAATTGTTATTTCTTTTTCCATATTTTTCATTATTTAATCTTGCTAGGGCGAACATTGGTTTGTTCTTCCTTAAGTTTTCTTTTATGTTTAGATTACGATTTTTATGTGTATTTGAGTAGTAATTCTTCATTATAGTTAAACAGTCCCTTAATTCAGTTATTTTCAATATTTTATTTTTCGTATAAAGTTCGGTTGTGGATTTTGTTTTTGCTTTATCTGCAAATAACACCTTAATTATTTTATTTTGCAGTTTTTGCAGTTTTTTTGTTAGACAATCTGCTGTAAATACATAAATACATGTAATTTGATTCCATATTGCAAAATACTCTCTATCAAAGCATCATATAGCATTCTTTTATTTTTATTTTTAGGATTCCTTTTGTTTGGTACATTTTTGGTGGTATGTGTCTTAATTTATTTATTATCCTTAATATATAAGTTTTAAAATTCTAAATTGAGTAAATTTTCATGCCTAAGTATCTTGCTGACTTTGTTTTCTCTAATCATATACATTCCTTATTACATTTTCTATTTATTTCCCCCTCTGGGTTATTACAATTCCCATGTTTAATAATGTATATTTCTTTATATTTATTCATCTTTGGCACTGTGACATCCATTTGTACTGTTTTTTCTTTACTAATAAATAATTCGTTTTCTATAAGCCAATTGTTTAGTAAGTTAAAATCATATCGTAAATTTTCCATCATTTTATCATATTTATTATGTATTGAAATGAGTACTATGTCAGCTGCAAATAAAAAAGTTTGTGTTCTGTAAAGACTGTCTGTAATATCATTTGCATATATCAACTATAACAAGAAGCCTAGAACTGAACCTTGTAGTACTCCGAAGCTTCTGTTGTTAAGTTTACTATTTTCTCCATTTAATTGAACTGTTGTTTCTTCGTACTGGAAAAAGTGCAATACCTGTCAATTTTTTCATTGTTGCCTCAATGACCCAACCACACTGTCATGTGCATGCGTGGTCCTCCCTATAAGAATGGCGGCTGCAAGAGCCTGCCATCTCTTTGTCTCAAGCCGCCGTCGTGGACCGCTACTCGTTCTGCTGCTCCGTCTGTTTTCTCCCTTCCTTTCACCTCGTCTGATTCGGCTAACTTAACCAAGACAAGGAAACATTAGGGACCGATTTTCGGTGAACGGATTCCTCGACTGCCGTGGGAAACAAAAACAACATGGCTCCCTTCTTGTTGTCTCCCAAGATCAATCCACTCCCCGAAAGCATCTTTTGGTGGATTAGACCTGTGATCGCCATTAGAACAAAGATCTCCGTGACGCTCCTCTCGTCTCCCAAGGCTGTTTCAGTCCCCGAAAATCATTTTCGTTGGACTGTCTCCTTGGCAGGCTTTGGAAACAAAAACACCATGGCTTTCTTCTCGTCGTCTGCCGAGACCGTTCTACTCCCCAAAATCTGCTTTCGAAGTATTGGACCTTTGATCACCGTTAAAACAAAAAACTCCGTGTCGCTCCTCTTGACTCCCAAGGCTGATTTACTCCCCGAAAATCATTTTTGTTGGACTGACCTCATGGCCACCATTGGAAACGAAAAAACCGTGGCTCCCTTCTCATTGTCTCCCATGACCGACCCACTCCCCAAAAGATCCTTTCCGTGAATTGAACCCTTCGCCACCATTGGAACTTAATCTCCACGACGTCCTTCACGTTTCCCAAGGCAACATCTGCTACCCGAAAGTCACTTTCGATGTACTAACCCTTGGCCGTCATTGGAAACGGAAACACCGTGGCTGCCTGCTCGTTGTTTCACGAGACCAACCCACTCCCCGAAAGCCTCTTTCGAGGAACTAGACCCTAGACCACCATTGGAACAAAAATCTCCGTGGCTCTCTTCTCGCTGTCTCCCGAGGCAGTTTCACCCCCCAAATGCCATCTTTGATGGACTGTACACTTGGCCGATGTCGAAAATGAAAACAATGGCTCCCTCCTCGTCGCCTCCGAATATCAACCCACCCCCCAAAAGCGTCCTTTCGGGCACCTGACCCAAGTTGGAACTTCATCTTCTTTTGTGGCTTCCTGAGTGCAACCTTCCCTCGAAAACTTCTTTTCGGGGACCGAGTCCACACTTGCAACCAAAGCTTCGAAAGCTTTCCCATCACCACATCCTTTTCTTCATGGTGTACAAACCGATGCTGTCAGTGAACCCTTCCCTTTCACCGACCCCTCCCCGATTCTGTATTTGGACGACCTCAAACCTCACGAGCCGTCAGAATGTCAACACTTCTGGCTTCATGATGATCTGGATTCCAGGTAGCCGCAGCTAACTTAAACAGCGTGGTCCCTTCACGCTGTTTTCTGTAATCAACTCTTTTCTCGCAATCCACCTCTCATTGGACCTGAACTTTGAAATTCCGACAAGTTTAAAGCTACCATGGCTCCTTCAGCCGATCAAACCTTGGCCGCTATTACTTGTACGCCTTCAGCCCTTTCTAGGCTCCACAGCCATCCATCCGACCCCAAAAAGCTCTTTCGGAGATCTGCCCATCTCTCGCCACTGAATCTGCTCTAACTTAACATCACAGTCCAGCGGAAACAAACACACCACACTCCCTCACTCGATCTTAGACCCCCCCCCCAAGCACCCCTCGTGATCCAATCCTCGAAAGCTCTACTCCGCCACGTGGCCTCATCTTACATTGGTAGACGCGTAGCATCTTGTGCTCGAACCTTGCCGCTCGGACAACGAAACCCAAGTAAACAAAACACCCGCTAGACAATCCAGGATTCCCAAATCCCCGGAAGATGGCCAAGAACTTCCACAACGGCCCCCTCCTCGGCCACACCACCGTCTTTGACCAACTCCTTCAGGAAGTCAAGAAACCTCTCCGTTAGGAAAATCCTTTCTCCCCTAGACAGACCGACACTCCTCCTTGCCTAACTCAAGTCGTCATCTGCTGCACCGACATCGTAAAAGAACAACATACCCTGGCAGTCGTTTCAAGAACCACAGCATTTGGCCTCGCCCTGAACCTAAGGCACAACGGATGCATCGCACAAACCCTTCTCCCCCATTGCCAGCAATCGCATTGCCCACACCAATCTCCAGTTTCAACACGAGGCCCTCCTTCCCGCCACAGCACTCGTCACGTGACGGCTTTGTTGCCTTTTTTTCTTTGTCGCTTCCTAGCACCCCACGGATTTAGATGGCTTCACCATGGTGAAAATCAAAAAACCCGTTTTGCCTCCGATTGAAGACCCCTACAGAGGAGGGATTGCCCAATCCCAATCGGAAACACCTCCACACTAAGGTGTGCCAAGTGCATCGCAAGTGCAACTTTTTCATCCGTGCCTCATTTGCATCACGTTCATGCTGGATGAATGGAAAATCATTGCCGCAATGCAAACACGCTTCAACCATATGCAAACGCCAAATTGCCTAACGTCTCAAAAAGAACCGTCTACTACAAGACATTCCAGCCCAATCCACAACAAAACAACGACCATCTGCAATCGTCACAAAACCGCCAAAAACTCCGGGACAATCCACAGCCTCTTTGCTGCTGGCACCCCAATGTCTCAATAGTCTTGGGTCACGTCACCCGTATATACTGACACTCCCAACCTCAACTCAGACCAAAAACCCATTGCATCTACAGAAATAACTCTTCAATCTAAAATCACCGACTCTCCTATGGTGAAGAACAGGAAGACCCGCTTGCCATCGATGTCAACGAAGAAAGCCCGTCTTCTCCACTGTTTGACAACAATGATCCCTACTCCAACAATGCAGTCGAGGAAGCAACAATCACGGCGACTGCCCACTCACCGTGCAAAGACGATCTCTTTGAGGACGAACCAACACCCAGGCTCGAATCAACCCCTACAAGCCCCTCCCCATCTCTTACAAAAGACAAGAATCTCTTTAACCACTCTTAACTTCAACATCCGACCAGGAAACCGACTTCCCACTTTTCGGATAGAATCGGAAGAACCCTCCAAAATCTACCATAAAGAAATCTTCAAAACCATCAAGCATATTAAATTGAAACTTAAAGGCTCCTGAATGTTCTTGGTGTCGACGGCCACTTACGGTCCGGCACTTACTTGTCGATTGTCGCCATCTTGATGGCGTTCGTCGTCGGTTCCATCTTCCACATGACATTGCGCGTCAGTTGGGTGATAAGTCTGTCCTCCTGTCCGGTGTTTTTCAATTTTTGCAGGAGGTACAGATGTACGACAAGATTTAGATTAGGGGTTTGAATAACATCTCTGTAATGTGTGGTGCAGTGGCAACCTGGACCACTGCACTGTGACTGAGGTTGGCGCTAATGACCAAGTTGTCG